>CM044009.1:22651044-22871044 GCA_024085815.1 Flaveria linearis | reverse complement strand
TACGTACACGTATACGTATACGTATACGTATAGGTATACACGTATACATATACATGTTATAGGTATATATGTACATATACATATATGTATATGTATATGTGTATATACATATATATGTATATGTATATGTATATGTATATGTATATGTATTGTATATGTATATGTATATGTATATGTATATGTATATGTATATGTATATGTATATGTATATGTATATGTATATGTATATGTATATCTATATCTATATGTATATGTATATGTATATGTATATGTATATGTATATGTATATGTATATGTATATGTATATGCGTATATACATATATATGTATTTGTATATATATATTTACCCTATACGCCGCGTATAGGGCTATACGCCGCGTATAGGGTAGCAGCGTATGGGTCACAGGGCAACGTATAGGTCGAATCCGACCCTATACGCCGCGTATAGAACTATACGCGGCGTATAGGGGACCCACGTATGGCCCACAAGTCGCGTATTGCACCACCCTATACGCCGCGTATATTTCTATACGCCGCGTATAGGGTACACACCGATGTGTCTTCGTCCCCAACCAAAGAACTATACGCTGCGTATAGCCCTATACGCGGGGCTGTACCGGCGTATAGTTCTTTATTCCAGTTTTTAAATCACGCATTTTGGGGCATAAAACACTACTTTAACGTTTAAATCAATGAATGATTAACGTAATAATGATGTATGAACAATAATACGTACCTGGATGTTGAAAAATCCAAGATCAATACGTGTAGTATAGTGCTATACGAGAGTGTTTTTTTTTTGAAGTGTGTGTAAAAAATAGAAAATTTGAAAGATATAGTGCAACGAGGATCTATACGCCGCGTATGGGCCCATACGCGGCGTATAGCTTATATTCTTTTTTTAATCCACACCGACCTATACGTGGCGTATGGGCCTATACGCCCCGTATAGGTGAACTGATTTGACGTCGGTTGTCAGTCATTAATGTCGCATTAATGGTCGTACCCTATTCGCCGGGCATGGGCCGCGTATGGACCCATACGCGGCGTATAGGGGGGTGTCGATTTAAAAAATTGGGTGTCTATTTATTAGCACCCTTATTTAAACCCATTTAGATTTAATACCTATTTAATAATTAATACCTAGACCCTAGTAAATATCAAAGTTCAAATTTTGAATCATACATCACCGACTAAGACTTATTGAGAAGATCAAGTCGATGGGGATCGTTGAAGATTAAAAGATAATGAACAACTTATTTTATTTTATTTAGTTTACATTGAAGTATTGGAAAATTTTTATTATTTGTTTGCATTGGATTAGTTGAAAAGATATGACCCACTAGAAATTGGTTTTGCACATCTATCACATACTACATTAGATGATCTGTAGCTCACTGTGGATTATTGGCTTTATCAAAATACCAATTTCTGATGCCCATTTTATAAAAGTCAATATTTTTTGTGGTTTGTGTTTCAAATTATGGTTTAATTTGAATATTGATTTGCTACTTTTTAATTGATCGGCATATCATGTCATTGTTTTAGGTTCTTCAACAAAATTGATTCGTTACAGATTTTTTGACGAAACCGGAACCTGTTTATCCAGGTAACACCCGAACCGATAAGGTTACCATAAGGTTTGGTTCTTGTTTTAGATTTAAGATATTCGGTTCCAACTAGTTTTGATGTGGTTGCAGCTGATTCGAATCGGTTGCAAACCTAGACACAAGTCTATTCTATCTTGGCAGCCATCCTAATCTTAGTTCGAGCCAAGTACACCCACTTGACTAGGTGATTCGAATGAACAAAGTTCTAGCACTCCGGATGAAAATGGAATTGAAACCAGATCAGTAGTTAGTACTCAAACAAAGCCCAGGTGCTCAACAAGATCATTCATCTTACTAGCTAGACTTGAAGATTGTAAGTTGAATCTTGGGCATGAAGAATAGTTTTCTACTCGCTGCTAATGAACCGGAAAATTTCAATGAAGCCTAGAAAAAACAAGAATGGATGAAAGCAATCCAAACCAGTATCCAGTTAATTGAGAAAATAAAACTTAGTGATCATGGAGCTCCCAAAAGGATATAAGGCTATTAGCCTAAAGTGGGTTCTAAAATTAAAAATAGAATGTCAATGGGAGCATAAGCATACGTTACACATGTACCCAATGTTTATGTATAACTAAGAGCAGTGACTAATCTAGAATACAAGTTTAGGGGTAACACACTACTAGAAAAACTGCAATAGATGACGCGCATTGCGCGTCATCTTTGGGGTCAGATGACGCGCAAATGCGTGTCAAGGAAGGGGTAGTCATAAATGACAGATGACGCGCATCCGCGCGTTATCTATTTATGACGCGCAAAAGATGACGCGCATTTTATGACGTGCAAAAGATGACGCGCAATGCGTGTCAAGGAAGGGGTAGTCATAAATGACTAGATGACGCGCATCCGCGTGTCATCTATGAAATTTTTATGACGTGCAATAGATGACGCGCAATGCACGTCATAAAATTTGCTGCATTTTTTAATTTTTTTATTTTTAATAAATTACCTGTTTTTTTCTAAAACAAATTTTCGAATAACATTAAAAGCGAAATCCATTAAATACCAACAAAGTTTACAAATGTTAATTAATAACTACAAAGCATAAAACAAGTCCAAATTCAAAGTACCAATTACAAGTCCAACAATACTAACACAAGTCCAACAATACTATCATTTCAGTCCTACATATAAATAAAATTCGATACATAGCGCGCCCAATCTTCACGAACTTCATCCAAATCACCATCAGTGTATTCTTCTTTACCTTCTCCAACCTAAGACAACCAATTTCATCAAATTAAAGTTGTCAGTTTTGACTCAAAAACCCCTTTATGTAAAACATGAAATATGAAGATTATAGTGAATATGATGACTGTTATAATTGTTGGCTGGTCCAAAAACATAACAGTCATCATATTCACTATAATCTTCATTTTTCATGGATTTATTAAAACAAGACAAACCTTTGGAAGAAAATGTCAATACATAAACCTTCCTCGAGGACTTCTTTGTAACACATGAGTGGGTCCATATCTTCAAATTTGATGACTGTTATGAATGTTGAAATTATTTGTAATAAACCCTTGTAACAAAATGTCATTATCTAAAGGGAAAAAAATTTAATCTCATACTAACAAGAAATAACATTTGTATGCCTCTTGGTAGAAAATTTCCTCTCTACTAACATGATTCATAAATAAACAAATATTACTTCCAAAATATGAAGGTTATCAGAAGTTAAAATCTGAAATAGAAGACTGCAGGATCCACACCTGAACTGTTGTCCGACCTGCCTGATGTCTTCGTGCTTTCCCCATATTGTGCCAAAATCCTGACCGGTCCCCTTCAACGAGCATTAGTGAATGTCTAGAAGTCATATAATTAGTGAATTTCTAGAAGTCATATAGATGTTTGAATTTGAAAAAAAATATTACTAATAAAAACAGAAGTTATATACACTACTTGAAAGGTGAGAATGCATAGATGTAAAGCAAGTGAGATGGACCATGTACTTCCATAGACTGAATAGTATGAACAAGTAGAATAGATATTAAGAGGCTTACTAAATGGTTAAGAAATGAAGTTAGGGGCAACAATTAACTTTAATACAGATAACAAAAACACTTCCTTAATTAGAAAAGAATAGTGCTAATGAAAACAGAAGTTATAGACACTACAATGAAAGGTGAGAATGCATAGATGTAAAGAACGTGAGCTGGCCCATGTACTCCGATGGACTGAAAGTATAAACAAGTAGGATAGATATTAAGGGGCTAATTGTAACAGTTAAAAAATGAAGTTAATTAAAGCAGCAAATAATTTAATAAGAGAAAAAAATCTACTTTTATTGAAAATGATGGAATTAACAAACTAGCTAGTGATAGCTTGTTCAAAATCAGCAGTCTAATAAACTAAGAAAGAAAGATTATTGTCAATTACAAATATGTGGGATTATGGTCCATTGGAAAGTCAAAATTCAAGATAATCAATAAACAGAGAACTGAAATAACCATTGATACCTTCCAAATGCCTTCCCCACTAAAACATGTGACCAAATAGACATAATATATCAGATTTTCCCATACTTGATAAATATATGTAACACGCAACAAAACATAGTAACAAAACGTTTAAATATATGGACCTCTTCTGCCCAATATATCCTGAAGGGCAACAAAACATAGTAACAAGAATTTAAACCATCAATAAGAAAAAAAGTAAAGCAACTAGAAGTAATACCTTACTTGTTTAGTATTTCTGTCTAATACTTGTCCAGTTTCCATATATCTTTCTGTTAAGAGGTTTTTTGTATCCCAAAACATGAGTAACAACTATATTATAGGCAACAGATCATTTGTATTCAATGCTGTAGATTTATTCATGGCTAAACTATAGAGAAATTCTTATTTTTATATGATTGTAAATGTAGATTTGGTCATAGAAGTTTCCAGCACAAATTCGCGCAAACACACGTTTTCCTTCCTGCACATTCAAACCCAAATTGTTATCTTAAATCCATTATTATCTCCTACCAGATCTCAAGTCTTATCCAAACTCAGATTCAAACTCCCCAACAAAAATAAAGTAAGCACAAACAATAACTTACTTGCTGTTCAGTTTTTCTGTCTGATCATTTGCATAACAAAAATACGAGTTGATCCACCCAAGAAAAAAAGATACCTAAAAGTAAACAAGAAATATATCATAAATATATGCAATTAAGTATAAAATCACAAGATTACAGTAAAATTATGTAAAACAGAAGCATTAAAGCATGTTTGCACTAAAACTAAAGGATAGTTATTCCTTTCAAAAGATCCAGGCACAAACTCGCTGCAGACCCACGTTTTCCTTCCTGCACATTCAAACACATACTATTATATTCAATCCATTATCATCTCCTACCATATCTCAAATTTAATCCAAACTTAGATTTAAACCCCCCGACAAAAAATAATGTATGCTGAAAAAATAAATTACTTGTTAAGTGTTTATGTCTGATCATTTGCATACCAAAAACATGAGTGGATCCATCCATGAGAATAAGATACCTAAAAAGAAACAAGCAAGTATATCACAAGTACATGCAATTAAGTATATAATCATAAGGTTCTAATAAAATTTTGTATTAGCAGAAGCAGTAAAGCATGGGTACACTTAAACTAAAGGATATATAAATTTATCATTAAAAAGGTAACAATAATATTATAATAAATAGAAGCAATGACACATGTGTGCACTAAAACTAAAGGCTTTCGCATATCAACTGTCAAAAACTACTTTGTTTTGAGAAATAAAATAAATGATGAGATGCGTTGAAAATTATAAGGTATAAAACTAACTAGTATAAATGTTGTTTATACAGTAATGTACATCTTAAACCATTGTGCGAAAAGTTAATACAGAAAGAATGGTAGCTTAATGTTATCTGCAGAAAGTTCTGTACTCACCTCCAGGCATCAAGAAATACTAGAGCTGCTTCAGGTGAAGTTATAATGATCCAATCAAAAGTAGTGGCTGCCACCTTAAAATGACAAGGGTACATTACAAATTAAATCACAGGTATCAATGTTGAATTTCCTAATGCTGTACAGTAGAATTTTTCTTAATGTCGAGTAACTTATTAATTTACTAATACTTTGGCATTCTTGGATGGTATTATGATTCATATAAGGTTCATGACAAGCAAACACAAGCTTAAAATTTGAATCCCATAGCCATAACCTTAAGTAACAAAACACGTCTTGAAAAGTGACAATCAAGCAGTAAAATTGATCTTCCAAGAAAGATGTGTTTTACAACTACAAGTTAAATCATAAGAAGTGGAATTTACCACTCAATAAAGCAGAAAGTCTTTCCACATCAGGTAAATGTGTATGTTGAATCAGGGGAAGCTCCAAACAGTTGATTCCATGTGCTGCCTGCTCAAACAATAATTACATAGACAACCATTACAACAAGATCCATAAGAAATGCTAGAAACTTTACCTTGTAGCAATTTCGACTTGGTAAATAACTGACGATAAGGTACCTAAAGTTGATAAATTGAATAGTGTGACAGTGAAAGAGATTCTCAGAATATAAAGGGTCACTAACTTACAAGTCAAGTTCCCTCCACGGGCACGTCTTAAGTACGGGCACGTCTAAAGTTGATTTTATGGTTACAACCAAAAATCAACCGAGAAAGGAACTTGATCTCAACAATTGACATCTTATACTTCTAAGAACTACTATGTGATTCAAAAAGAACACTCGAACAGTATCTTCCTGATCCAGTAGATATTCTATTTAGATAGTTCAAACTGCTTGAATCATTCAAGAAATCAAAAACATTTTGAGTTGTTAACTTAAGTAGGTTAAACAATGAATAATCCTAGATTAATACTCTAGAACAGCACCTGATGGAAGGGGATACACATTGTTCCTTTTCAATCCTGCTAATAACTGAACTAAAAAGTCTAGCTGGATCACCAATGTCTATCTATCTATCTCTAATAGCCATATACCAACTCATGAATTTTAGTATACTGCCATGAATTTACCAAGTCGTATAGACTAACATACAATGACTTATACGTGTGTATACCAGCAAATCACTACCCAACAGAATACAATGAATCATGTAGGTCACAATCTATAACATCAGTGGTTGATAACGCCTACAACCACCAGTAACCAAATAATTTAAACTCGAAGCCAGCAATCAATTCAAGACATACCAAATTCTAAGTTGTCACCATTTCATTCTCTCAGGCATTTCATCAAACACCTATCCAACATTCTAAAACCTATGATTCAGATAGGTTATAACAAACAATGCACCAAATTTCACAAATACAAAAGTACAGCAACCGGAGCAATGGGTATAGAAAGCATGAAGAAAAGGAAATTACAAGAGCTTTGATGAGCTTAGCGTTTTTACCACGCTCCCTTGTGACAACGACTTGATTATTGGAGAACGAAGTCGTCGGAGAAGAAGATGAAGCTCTGATGATGGCTGACTGAAAATGAAGTCGCCGGCGTTGAGGAAGCTGCCGGAGCGGCGGAGGGAGTTTGGTGGAGAGAGAAAGTAGAGAGAGATTCATGGTCGGTCGATTTGGGGGATTTGAGGGGAGGAGAGGGCGCGCGATGTAGATATTGAAAGGGGGGAAGGGTTATAAAAAATTTTAAAAAATGACATACAAAAGATGACACCCAAAAGTGCGTGTCATCTTTTCTAAAAATAATTTAAAATCCGACAAATATTTTATGATACGCGTAAATGCGCGTCATCGTTTTTCGCACATCATCTTTTGCGCGTCATCTATTAACAGTTTTCTAGTAGTGACATAATTTTTTTTATTGTACATGCAGTTGCGGAACAAGTAATTATTTACTATGGGGTCACTACTTTTTAACAATTAGCTTCTAACGTAACAATAAAAAATTTTGGGTTGCTCGATTGGGTCGAGTCGGATCGGGTCGGAATAGACATAATTAAATTGCATTGTAGAAAAAAACTTACATTTTATAGTGTTCCGTATACGTTTTCATCTTTTGATGCTTTCTTTTCAAAGCAAAACAATTCATGTTCTCCAAATTTCAAGTTTAAAACAATAACTAAAATCATTAAATTAAACACAAAATATCCGTGTTAAACAAATAACCATATAAGAGCATTCATAGTAGACTCATACACTCTTTACATCATCTATTTTTATTTTATTATCATTTACTTTTAAAATTGAGTTTTAGTAAATTTTTATAGAAGTTTGATGAATATGAGCCATACGCTCATCATTCTAACAACATTCCTAAGGTTTTGATACAAATTGTCAAGGTTTTTAAACAAGAAACAACAAAAACATTGATTATTTCATTTGCTTTCTTCTTTTTCCTTTTTTGCATAAAAGAATAAACAAAATGTGTATAACCATTTGAAAAAAAGTGTTGTTTTGTTATGTTATATACTAGTATTAAGCTCACTTTCATTGCTACGGAAGGTGTAAAATCATGCCAAGTAATATTAATGACACACCACCGCCGGTGACCACCAACACTGAAGAAACTAATAAAATAAAAAAAGTAAATAAATCGAATAAAAATTAGAGGTAAAACATTGAACCATACACTTAAGCAAGCAAAAAATGAAACAATAAGTTAATTGATCCAGGACCAACGCGTTATGATGTGACCGTTAAACTGAGAAAAGTAAGTGAAAAAACGTTGAACCACACATGCATGTTGCGACGTGTTAACTCGTAAAATTTAGACTGAAACGTATAACAGAAAATTCATAAAATTTGAAAAGTATAGAGAAACAAAGTTGAAAGTAAAAAAAATATTGAGACTAAATTATAAAAGATGTAAAAGTATTGGGTTAAAATAAAAAAGAGTAGACCTGTCACATCCCAGCAGAAGCGTGAACGATACGGGTGGAATGTGACTAGCTTTTATCAGAGTGCATTGTTTATAGTGAAATAACACAGTTATAATATAAAGAAATATAACACAGACTTACTTTTATTAATACTAAAGGAATTACATCATTTAAGTAAGATACAAAATTTGATGTAATTGTTTACACTAAATTACAGCATGTCTAAAACCTATGAAAATGCGCGTCTACGTACACGCTCCCGTCAACAATGTTGACGGTCAACGTAACACAGACCCTTCCCACAACTTCACCCCATCCATCGAACTTTAAAGCTGAAATCAAATAAATTACTCATTTCCTGAAAAAGTACACTTAAACTTGTCAACAAAAATGTTGGTGAGAACATAGGTTTAATCCAGACAAATATTTTGTTGATGTATCAATTACAACCAAACCTGCTCACAACATAATCATACTGTCACGAAATAATTCACAAAATCAGATAATATTATATCCTAACCCCCATTCGGTTAGATGTAGGAAAATAGTAGCAACCCTCATCCGGTTGGTACAAATATTCTCCTAAGTAGCGCTACTAACATTATCGGACGGTTACTCATTCGAACTAATGGTTGTATCGCAAATGACAGTAAGTAACAAAAATATTTTCAAAAATAATACATCAATCCAACAGTATACTTTTTCCCCCAAAACTTTGTTGAATACCAAATGGTTGAAAAATGGGGCTATTAACTCACCGTGTCTTCTCACTTGAACCTAACAAAACAGTTCACAGTGTAAGCAATATTTTCTTTAAAATTTTTAGAACCTCAGATGTAAGTATCTTTTGAAGTTCTACTGAAAATGTTGCAACCCTTATCCGGTTGGTACAAATATTCTCCTAAGTAGCGCTACTAACATTATCGGACGGTTACTCATTCGAACTAATGGTTGTATCGCAAATGACAGTAAGTAACAAAAATATTTTCAAAATAATACATCAATCCAACAATATACTTTTTCCCCCAAAACTTTGTTGAATACCAAATGGTTGAAAAATAAGGCTATGAACTCACCGTGTCTTCTCACTTGAACCTAACAAAACAGTTCACAGTGTCAGACAATATTTTCTTTAAAATTTTTAGAACCTCAGATGTAAGTATCTTTTGAAGTTCTACTGAAAATGTCATCACCAAATATCCCACAAATTATTTATAGATAATTTGCTTAAAATTAGTCCAAACTCCACATAAATCATAAAAATACCTACTGTTATCCATAAATCACCAAAATTTCATAGAATTTTATTCCAACAGTCAGTATCATTTTATAATTTTTATACTATTTAACTCCAATAAGATTATTTTCTGTAAATTTTATAATATTACCATAATTAGTTAAAAATAACTTCTCTTCTTGATAAATTCCCAAATTTTACAGAAGACTTATTATATAAAACCAAACATCATATGATTATCTCAAAGTCCAAATCATAACATACCTGTTTCTTTAATTTTTACAATAATTGCAATATTTAGTAAAAATACTCGTAATACTCAAAAAATATGAAAATTATATATTCTGTAGTCTCTGATTTAATATTGCATCTATGATTTTATCAGAATTTATTATTTACGTTAAGTATTTATTCTGATTTATTTGCTACAGAACATATAAAAATTCATATCTTAATTATGATAGGGAATAAAATTCTGAAATAATTCTAGAGGCTTTTATACCTCAAAAGAATAATCCTGTAGTTTTATCAGAATTTTTACGAATTTATTTCTATTTTTGATATTTTCTTCTATTTTTCATTTATAAAATAATTTACATAAATTATTTACTTATCAAAACTTTTTCAAAGTTTCCAGATCAATACTTCAGTATGTAAGTGAGAATGTTTCAATGTTTATTCCCATAATTGCAGTTATTTAATATTTTCCTAGATTTTCTTGAATATTTACAAGATTTAATTTTGTAAATTCAAAATATATCTTTTTAATCATAAGTTTCTGAGTTTTTGCAACTCATTACTTATGATTCATGAACTAAAGACCTTAAAATTTGGTTTGGTGTTTGAATACCAAAACTAATACATATATGTGTTTTATAACATATATGTAACCAAAACACATATATGTAACCAAAAATACTTATATCACCTTTTGATGATGATCTTGATGATATCCTAGTTTCCTGAACCCGAGGCAAGGTTGTGGAGGTCATGGATGGTGATGGTAGGTGATGGTGGTGCGCGATTGTGTTTGGTTGTTGTCGGTTTGTTTGTTATTGGTTGTTGGTCGTTGTTGTTGTTGTTTGTTTATAATAACCGAGAGAGAGTTGCTGTGGGACAGGATGTTGGTGGTGCTCGGTTGATGCTTAAACTTGTTGTGGTCGGGTGATGCTTCAAGGAATTCCCGAGAGAGATAGAACAAGGAAGTTTGGTTTTGGTATTGGCAAAGAAATCCCGAGGCTTCTTATGGACACAGGAAATTTATGATGTTCACACTTAAGATGTGCTTAGTCATGAGATAGGCTTAGGTGGCACTAGGAGAAAGCTTTTCTTAATGTTTTAGTAACTTAATGGTGCATGCATGCTAGCTAGCCGAGAGCTTCCATGGAGTTTACATCTCCATGTTTGCAATGATGAGGTTTTGGTGATTAATGAATTAAAAAGGCAAGGTGGCAACTTTAGGAACATTCATGGTGTGAATGGAATGTTTAGGAGGGTGTGAAAGCAAGAAAATTGATGCATGGGTGTGAAAGCAAGAAGAATGGGTGCATGCATGTTGACCGTGAGTTTTCAAGAGTGTTGCCACATTTATTTTGTAATGATTATGTATAGCTAGGTGTCAAGTAATGGAGGTTTAAGAGTCACCATGTTATCATTGCAATTCTTATCTTAATCGGGTGTTAAATGATCCAATGAACCGAGAATTTAAGGTGTATTTGTGGTGGTTTTGGTGCTTTTGGGTTCAATGTTAATCTTAGTGTTTTGAAGGTTTTGATTTGGTTGAGTTTGTTTTGGTATCAAGATGTATTGTTTGGTGGGGTTATTATGTTGTTGTGATACCTAACTTATACATATTACTCATACCTATATATATAGATAATCATAAGTTTAAAGCATGAGTAAATATTACAAGTAAAATATGTATATAAACATGTATTCATAATTTACATATATATGCATACATGTACACGTAAATCTTATGCATATATATATAATGCATACGTAAATTTGCTAATATATACATGCATGCAAACATGCATATGTGCAAATCACATATATATACACTAGACATAATATTAATGTAATCATAGCAAAAATGAAATTGTAATATTATAATAAAATTTTAAGGTTGTCACTAAAAGTCAAGGATTAAAGGAAAAATGGGTATATCCCGTAAAGCACATAATACAAATTACAGTGCATACAAATAATTAGTATATATATAATTTTTATTTTTGAGCTTATTATTGTATTGGGTTGAGTAATGGGTATTTGGGGTTTTATATTATTTGGTAATGGGTAAGGGTAATGGTTATTTGTATTTTCATAAAATGTATTGTTTTTTATAAATTATTATACTTTTATTTATAATATTAAAACTTTATATGAAGTGTTGAGTTTAAATTTTTTTTACGGGTAACGTAATTTCTTTTCAGAGCTAACGTAAAACATAAACTTTCATTTTACATAAAACTGTAATTTTTTTACACTACATGTAACAAGTTGACGGGTAGCGGAGGCTACCCCTCAATTACACATATGTCTGCCCCTGACTATGAGGGGTTGACTTGACGAGTGTTTGCCTTGGTAGCATGGATTAAGAAAATACTGTTCATTATTGCCCTTGTCGATAATGACGGATGACACCACTTAAACCTAAAAATGGGCTTTTTACATAGTGACTTGATAAACTATTTACATGCACCAACCGAAGGGGTTCGAAAAACCAAAGAAATCCCATAAGGACAAACTTTCAAAGTCGTTATATGGACTAAGCCAAACTGCTAAAACTCGAGGCACTAAGCACGATGCATTATTAAGGATAATAAAATTTCATCAATGTGTTAAAGAGCAAGCCATGTATTGGAAGGCAATAGGAAACTTCATATATCATTAATAATTGTTTATGTCGATGATTTGTTTATAGAAGGTTCTAACTTGAAGATAATAACTATATTCAAGAAATTCACAACCTTAAAGTTCGACAAGATGGATCTAGGACAACTATCTTATTATTTTTGTCTTGAGGTCACATAAAGTATTAAAGGTATAAAGATCAAACTAGAGGCATATGCATAAAAGATCTTAAAATAAGAGAGAATAGAAAATGCAACCCAACTAATGTATATGAGAATCCTAACCAAAAGCAATTCAAGGCCAGGGAAGAAATTAATGTTGAAGCCACCGAATGTCGAAAGATGATAGGGTGCCTTAGGTACTTACTAGAAAATTAACCGGACCTTGTTATAAGTCAGTACATGCATCAACCAAAAAAATCACATGCGACAGCAACCAAACACATACTTTGATAAGTGAAGTCTACCATTGGGTATAGTATAAGTATAAATGTGAGGAATGAGCTATGCTAATCAGGTTTAGTGATAGTAGCCATAATATCGATCAAGACAATGGAAGAAGTGTTACCAAGCGAAAACTTTATTGTTATTCCTCACCTATTTCTCGGTGCTCGCAAAAGAAAGGAACTATATCCCCTTAGTCTTGCGAAGCTGAGTATACGACAGCGACTGTAGTAGTATGTCAAATAGTATGGCTTATATAACTACTAAGCAAAAGCCACCTTTATAGGTATTACTATGCATAAATAATACATCTGTAATTGCTCTCTTGAAAAATCCATCCTTACATGGAAGGACTAAGCACATTAAATCTCACTACCATTAATTATACCCGTGAACATTTCAAAAGAGAGGAGATGGAAGTTGTACATATTAGCGACAAAGAACAACAAGATGATATTTCAACCAAAGCATTTGGTCAGATTAAATTTAATGAAATGCGAGGGTTGCTAAAGCTAAATAACCTACCTTATATGATTCATAAATTATGGGGGAGGGGGTTGAATGTTGTAAATTTTCAAGAATTGAAGAGCGTGATACTAGTGCATAAGTCGGTTATGTTGGAGACTAGCAAGTAAATACATTACCAACATGTTAATAAACTGGATGATGCTAAAGACTTCCTAGTAGATGAATGATATTAGGTTGTTTGGATTGATTGATTATTTAATTATGTTGTTTAGCAGTTATAGATACAATCTAACATGTGTTGGTTAGCAAAATAAACCTAGTTAGGGTCCTCTTGTAAATCAAGTGTTTTAGGTGTTAGCCAAACAATTATGTATACCAACTGTCTTATTGAAAGGAGGGTACCAATTTTTTCTTCGGTCATAATATAAGATAACAAACGAAAAATCCTTGTCTTAGTAACATGAATTGAGCTCCTAAGGTGTTGTTTCTTTTTCTGCAGCAAAATGTATACAGTCTGCGAGCCACATCTGCAGACATCTACAGGAGAAAAGGTGGACCAAACCTCTGCAGTTTACAACAAGAAAAATGTATGTTTTTAATGTCTGCAGACTGCTAAAATCAACTGTTGGTGGTATACGACAGTGCTGGATGGTGGTGGCGATGGTAGATGGTGGGTGGTGGTGGACAATGTGTAACACCCGGCCTCTCACACCAACAATATTGTCCGTTTCGCCCACGAGGAGCTCACGGATTTGCTTTTGGTTGCCCGAGTGAAAACTTCCCAGGGAGGTCACCCATCCCTGGATTGCTCCCACCTGAGCACGCTTAACTGTGGAGTTCTCCTCTCATCCACAGCCAATACGCCCAAAACGCGTTGTTGATATTAGAGGCCAGACATTCCTTATGAATCAGGAATCTCTCCTGTCCACGGCCGATGTGGGATATGTGTAGGGTGTCACACAATGGGTGGTGGTGGTGGTGGCGGACGGTAGGTGGAGGAGGAAACTGGTGGTGGCAGACGGTGGTGATTGTGGATAGTGGTAGTGGTGGACAGTGGTGGTGGCGGACGGTGGTGGTGGAGGACGGTGGTGGTGGAGGACGGTGGTGGTGGACATGGGTGGTGTGGGTGATGGTGTTTAATTTTCTGCAGACTTTAGAAGTTGTTGTGTTAAGTCTACATCACCTCTAATGAAAAATCTTCCAAAAAAACAAACTCTTTAATGAAAAATCTTCCAAAAATAAACACTCTACAGACCTCTATGTGTGCGCATGTATGCGCGGCACAGACAAAAGAGATCAGGAAGAGCTTTTCTGAAAAAACAAACATCTCCTAAGAGTATTTGTAAAATTCCATTAAAGATATGCATATGATGCTGATGTTATGTTTAGGGATGTTCAAGAAAACTTCAGATATCGTTATTATTTATTCTGGTTATTCGGATTATTCGAAATTTTGAATATCCGAGTTAATTGAACAAGAATCCATTATGTTTCTACCCCAATACTTACTACCCAACTACCTATTATGTTCTCAACTTAACACTCAAGAGTCTTGACACCTTCACGTCCTCTGATCATAAACAATTACACAATAACGTATTGTTGTTCTAAAATAGAGATTTTAATTTTCGAGCCATATACAATTACCTATTATGTTTGAATTTTTAATACTTGTTTAAGAAAAATTTGTATTTTCTGGTTTTATATGCCTTATTGTGATTTTTTACTAATAAAATGTTAAGAATAGAAAATTAGCCATAAGTAGAACAAAAAGATAGGAAAAATTGTTATTTGTTTATTCGGATTATTGGATTTATTTGAATGCAATCCAAATTGAATTCGGATAGATTCCGATCGGATAGAGATATCGCTTATTCAGACCGGTCAGATTTCGTATAGGGTCATGAAATTATCAAATCCAAATCATCCGATACGGATAATTCTAATAACCCGTTATCCGATCCCCTAGCTGTCACACCCCAACCTTGACGGCGGAATCGTCGAGATGTGAGGGTTAGGATTGTTCACAGCCACATAACGCTATGTTTAAATGTAAATATTAAAATTACAAGTTTCAAAAGGCATTACAAACATAAGTATCAAATATGAAATAAATTCAAACATAACATAACAAAACATAATTCTTTTATTCCATTAACAAGGTCCAAATCCTAGATTATTGCAAGCTTCAAAAGATCACTTTAAACTTGGGCATTTACTGAAACATGATAAAAATAAAAGGTCAACTAAAAATAGTTGGTGAGTTTCCAAGGTTTTCATACATAATATAATAAGATTACAAGTAGCAATTTATGTCATAGGTTATAAGTTAGCAAGGTTATAGAACACATATCGTTACAACCAAACCTCGACTTGATTACAAGTATATAAGATTGGCTAAGTGTATTCGGTTCCCATGATGAACAAGCATACGTCATCAGGAGCCGGCAATACCTCGGCTTTAGCACCAAATAGGCTTGTCAGGCCCAAAGATCTAAGACGTCGTCAGGCTAGCAATAGTTAATGATTTTAACAAACTATGTATCTCATATAATCACTTACAACACACAAATAACCATGACAAAAATATGAATTGTAAGTCCTTTACAAGTCTAAACGATTACAAGTGCATTATGTATAAGTAATCATGTTTCACCCCAATTAGTACGAAAAGATAAAAAGGGGCAAGGAAACTCACATGGTATAAGATGCACTTAAGATAATATTAAGAAAATAAAATTCTTCAACGACTCCTTCACGATTCAACCTAAGGTTTGATGTCTTAGGATTAGAATAGAGATAAGATTAATGACTAAATATGAATTAGGGTTTCGATTGGACTTTGGGAGTTTTAATAATTAAATAAAATAAAATAATACAATTGATTATGTTTTGGTTCAATAAAAATGAAATAAATCAATTAAAATTGAGAACGATAATGAATGATTAAATAATTTAATTTATAATAATTGATTTAATAAGGATTAAGTATAATGTGTGAAAAGCATTAATTAATTTACTAATTAATTATTTTAAAATTTGGTAAAGATAATTAATTGATTACTTATTTAAATGACTTGCAAAATAATTTATAATTATTTAAATTTATTTTGTAAAGTTGTTAAACGTTCTAAATGATCTTTATAAAGGTCTTATAATACCAAAACCTTAAAAATAAGAATAAAGAATAATAGATAGTTATATTGTTTTATAAGTTTCAAGAATTTAAGTAAAAGTTTAGGGAATAAGTTTATTAACTATTTATGATATAACATGGTTAAATAAATATATGAATAATTAATTATTTAATAATTATTTGAATAATTAATTATTTAACATATAAGTTTATAGTGTTTTAAAATAACCTAAATTTGAACCATAATAGATTTATTGCCTTTAAATTACATTAAGGAATTAATAATATTTTTTATAACCTTTGTTATTCTTAAAGTAATTAAATTTAAAATCATAAGTTTTTAACACCTTTAAAGTTAATTTAATAACTGATTAATTAATAACTTGATTAAAATAATCAATTGTATAAATAAGTTATAACATTACTTATTTGATTTAAAGAAATCCATTATAAAGTAATATAAGGTAAACTTTTAAATAACTTTTGGCATAGTTTTTATAATTTTAAGCTATAAAATTAGAATATTATTTTGTTTAAAAATTTCATAAATTAAATTAATAACTTCTGGAATAAATTTAATTAACAAAAATAATTTTATTTTGATTAAATAATATATTAAGAATTTATGAAATTTAAAATAATTAAAAATAACCTGAGGGTGCCGAGTTCAAACCCGGGACCCCATGTGCATAGTTCATGTGTGTTACCGGTGGGCTATAAGCCCCAAGTCTGTTAAAAGCTTAGTTAAAATGTTTAAAAGCATTAAATAAAAAATCCCCCAATTTCATAAGAACCCTAATTCGGTTTTGATCCAAATTGCACTCCATTTCGTGATTGTTAATGAAAGCAATATTGGGGCTTTCAATCCCCAAGTGAATTCGAGTATGAGAGTGTGTTTAATTACCTGTATCGGTGTCTAGTGAATAGCGTTAAGATCAAGTTGAGTCGCGACAGAGAAGAGTTCGATTCGAGGTAATTCTGTTAGTGGCAACCCAATTGCTTGAAGAGTAAGCTTCCTTGGATGATAATTAACAAAAACCCTCTATCAATTGGACTTGAAAAGATCCTGAAGAAGGAAAACCGTATAGTTGCAGGTCGATGGATACGAGATCAATAAACTCAAGGTCTACGTGTGTTTCAGATGTAATTAGGAGTTAAAATAGTTTAAGAGTGTTGTTTTAGTGATTTGCCCTCAATCATAAAGGTATGATTTGATCAGTTTCGAGTCGAACGGGTTCATGATTTGCCCTCAATCATAAAGGTTTCGGTTTCAAGTTTAAATGAATGGAACTTACGGTTTATTCGAATTGTTGAGGTTTAAAGTTTCGAAACCGATTCATATGGTTAAGATGTGGTTTAATTGCGTTTTAACCAAGTCTTTGGGTGCTTGGTGCTCGCCGGAGGCGGTGGCCGGAGAAAAAGGGCCGACGGGGAACACAGGGGGTGGTTTGGGTCTTTTTACAATTTGGTCCCTGAACAATCAATGTTTATTATTTCATGTAACAACTTTTAAGTTAAGTTTCGGAAATTACAAAAGAAACCCTAGACTTATAAAACCAATTTGAATTATAAATCAAATTAATTATTTATTAATCTTTATAACTTTTATAAAGCTTGTCAACTTTATAATTTGATTATTTGTTTTCACTTAATAATTAAAATTCATAAATACTAATAAAGCTTTATAAGTTTATTAAAATTCATCTTATAACTTAATAAATTTTAATAAGACTTTTTTCCATTTAGTTATTTATTATAAAATGATTAATTGATCTTTATAACTTTATATAAAGAAGTATTTATAAATTATTACAAGTTATTTAGATGTTTAATAAATGAATAATTCACAATATAAATTACACATTTAATGCATTTGATCCATTACAATTATTATAAAAGAAAATGGGTTCGGGTTTTAACTTGGAAAAAATGGCGGATGTTACAGTCTTCCCTACTTTAAGAAATTTCGTCCCGAAATTGATTAATGAGAAAATTAATTTTAAGGTTATGAGGAGACTTAGATTTCATTTCATGTTCACAAGTGAGCTCTGGGAATGTTTAAATTCAATAAGTTTTGACTATGATGTTTTACTACGCTTAAGTTTGTTCGATTCCATGATTCATGATTTGATGTTTTTCTTGACAGAGTAGATAAGACCATCAATTTAGAATTTTAGCTGATAAGCTTTTGGATTTTAGACGGTGCAAGAAGATTAGGAAGGTTTTGTCACGAGTGGAGCACCAAGCATAAGATTAATACAACTCGGCTTGACGAACATGAGAAATATGTTTAAGACACTGTTGGATTAAATTCGAATCCAGAGGAGCTTCTCAGAGCAGATAACTTTGACATGGTTTTTAGATGACTAATCCTTGTTTACTATGTCATTGTTATTTCAAAGTTACGTTAGTGTAAAGTTGATACGAGTATCGTGTTTGTTGAGATTAAGGTTCGGTTCTAAATAAGAGTATCATTATAATGGGTCTTAGAATAAGTGTGGTTTTAAGGGGAAGACATTTAGAAAGATTATTAAGAGTCCTTTAGAGAATTGGATAATGAGTTTTAAGATTCAATAATAAGACGATTCAAGAAATGTTGCAACCAATAGGGGTTGCGTTTTTAATTATAATTCAAGAATAAATGAAGATGGCGTTCATAACCGGATTAAAATTTGAATAATTCAGGATATCGTCGATAAGGGCAATCTCACGTGGTTCATCAAACCCATGAATATAGCTGAACATTGATACAACTAAAAAGGCATGACAAAAATTTATAATGACTTTATCTTGTACGAAGGATTGTTAGAAATGTTATCATCGTGCAATTAAGCGTTGGTGATAACCAGAATGAAGGTCGATAAATAAGAATTAAAAGGATCCATAACACTGGATCAAACGTCAGATGGAAACATAAAAGCGTGAGAAGAGAAATCGATTTAAAATTTAGATGTTCCAGGCTTGGAACTAGGGTTACCCTAAAGTGACAACGACCTCTTTTGAGTTCAGGAATCATGCTTTAGCTTGACTGGTTAGAACACTATCGTCGATTAATCAGATAATGGTGTTCACCCTTTAAGTTATTACATGTTTCTTGTCAATTGAAGTCTTAAAACCTTGGTAGGTATGAGATCAAGGGATGGGAATAGTCACCAAGTGTGGTCATCACTCCTAGCTTGGTGGTGTATTTCCTAAAGTATGACTCTTAACTACCCAGCGAGAGTTTGATCCTAACTCATTGTTAAGGACCCACAAGAATAAAGCGAGGTAACTTACCATTAAGGTAAGGATAATCACTCCTATTTTAACGGTGAAGTTTTATAAAAACAATATATAGTAAAATGAAAGGCTTCATCAAAGTACAGAATTCACTCTTACTTTGATGAGGTCATTTCATTTGAGAATAATACCATCCATAAAATTTTAAACAGGTGAAATTATTATCAAGGTATGGGTTTCACGCCTATCTTGATGATTGAATTTCATGATAACAAGAAAATAATCGAGAACTGACATTTGTCACCTAAAGTACGGGATTCAATCCTATTTGGTGATGTCATTTCATTCGTGAAATACGAGTTCCAAATAAGATTGATTGAAATCTGTCCTTAAAACAATGAAATCAACCCGATTCAGAGAACGAGTTTTTCATAAAACATACAATAGAAAAGTTGAAAAAACATCATCGAGGTGCGAAATTCACTCCTATTTTAAGAATGTGCTTCCATTGGTGAAATACGAATTTCACAGGAACAAAAAGAAGAAATGGTCATCAAGGTAAGGAATTCACTCCTGTCTTGATGATGCAATTCATAAGAATAATAATGACGAATGGATAATCATCACCAAAGTAAGGGAGTCACCCCTATTTTGATGAGATAGAATCATTTAGGAGATACGAGTGTCCTTAGTCATAAGTTGACTTGCGGACTCTTGCATTGCCTACGATGCAAAACGGTTAGAAGATTTTACAACACTTGACTTAGCAAACGAAGAGATTATCGGCTAGAAATTTAGAAGCTTTAGATTACATCGACGTATCAAGAACAGAAAATCATGCTTGCTAGGATTAAAATTAAAGTTCGGGATAACAGAGTCAATCGTGATAGGTGCTCAAATCTTGAATGTTTTAAGTCAGGAAATCAAGATCAATGACGGAAGTGATTCAACACAACAATGAGATGTAAACGTTCGATTCGAAATAAAGGGAAATACGTTGACTTCTTAAAATGTTACGTCAAACACAACTTTACGGAAAACACACGTACCTATAAGAGAACACCCATCTCATGAGTTCCAGGTCAAATAAACGAATCCAACGATCGAATCAGATTTATGTGTATACCTTGCCTAGACAAGGTATCTCGAGATGCAGGTATTCCACCTTTCGGCATTGCATGATTACAGTTGTGGGACACACTTTAAGGACATTTGAAAACCCTAAGTAACAATTTAAGTTTTGAAAACCATTAGGTTTAGATGACCAATATCTTTGGATATATTAAGATCCATGTATACGTTGGTCAAGGTATAAAGATAGTTACATAAGGCGCACACCGTATAACGATGTTTAATCGTAGGAATTGAGGAGCATAACGAGTTGAATATTAACGAGAACATTCCATAAAATGGGAATGAGAAGATATTAGAGTTTTGGATGATAAACCAGTCCAAGGAATCAAGGATTTTTTATATTTAAAATACAAATAAGAGGGTTCCATTTGGTAACGTATTACCATTTGAAAACGTTGACACGTCAAGTTGAGTTGACCCACTTGCCTTAGAAACTTGGGTATGTTGACCATAGTTTATCACTCATCCCAGAAATCCCCAGGTAAGCATAACTGGTCTCGCAATGAGATTTATATGATATGCTTGCCTTAGCCCGAAGACCTTTTGCCAGGAAATCCAGAATACAGGTGTCTATATGTCACCCAAAATTCTTAGGTTCATGAAATCAAAACCTTGATGAGATTTTCATATATTAGACATAGAGTCTAAGGAATTAAACCCATGATAATAAGTGTAGATTCCACATGTCGTTGAGGATAAGTTAAGAAGGTTCATTCGTCGGTGAGAATCAAAGAGTCAAAGTTAAGTTTATGGAAGACAAGTAATAAAATTTAAGCATTTACCAGACAATCCTATGCTAAGGCATCAAGTTGCACTTAAGAAGGCATAGCATTATGTAGCATGCAAACAATATACTTTTATAAGAATATAGATATTATTCTATAAGGTTCATGCATAAGCTATAGTGTAGGTCACCATTTCTAATAATTTAAATCCCTATAGTTATGGGCTCTGATACCAATCTGTCACACCCCAACCTTGACGGCGGAATCATCGAGATGTGAGGGTTAGGATTGTTCACAGCCACATAACGCAATGTTTAATATAAATATTAAAATTACAAGTTTCAAAAGGCATTACAAACATAAGTATCAAATATGAAATAAATTCAAACATAACATAACAAAACATAATTCTTTTATTCCATTAACTAGGTCCAAATCCTAGATTATTGCAAGCTTCAAAAGATCACTTTAAACTTGGGCATTTCCTGAAACATGATAAAAATAAAAGGTCAACTAAAAATAGTTAGTGAGTTTCCGAGGTTTTCATACATAATATAATAAGATTACAAGTAGCAATTCATGTCATAGGTTATAAGTTAGCAAGGTTATAGAACAATATTGTTACAACCAAACCTCGACTTGATTATGTCACACCCTCAAAATCCAATAACAAACTAATCAAGGTAGGGTTTGCACACACGATTCATGAGGTCCATGAACACCGCAGGTGCATTTGTCAACCCAAAAGGCATGACCAAGAATTCGTAATGACCATAACGAGTACGGAATGCAGTTTTGGAGATATCCTCCCACGGACTCGGAGTTGATGATAACCAGATCTCAAGTCGATCTTCGAATAATAGCTGGATCCCTGAAGCTGATCAAATAAGTCGTTGATGCGAGGTAAAGGGTATCGGTTCTTAACTGTGACTTTGTTTAACTCCCTATAATCGATGCACATTCGAAACGTGCCATCCTTTTTCTTTACAAAGAGGATAGGGGCTCCCCAAGGTGATGAGCTAGGTCGAATAAAACCCTTATCTAAAAGCTCCTGAAGTTGTGATGACAACTCCTGTAGTTCGTTCGGTGCTAATCGATAAGGTGCTCTAGCAATCGGGGCTGCACTGGGGGTCAGTTCAATTTGAAATTCCACTTGTCGATGAGGCGGTAATCCAGGAAGATCCTCTGGAAACACCTCGGGAAAGTCTCGTACGACGGGTATGTCTTCCATTCGCCTTTCCTCCAGTTGTTTATCGGTGACGAGTGCCAGGATAGCCAAGCGACCTTTTCGCAGTAATTTCTGTGCTTTCATATAGGAGATAATGCCCATCACTGCACCACTCCTATCGCCTCGGACTGTGAGAATTTCATCACCAACAGGAATTCGTATGATCTTCTCATGACATATGACTTCCGCTTGCTTATTTGAGAGCCAATCCGTGCCTACCACAACGTCGAAACTTCCCAGTGTAACAGGCATAAGATCGATAGCGAAAGTATGACCAGCGAGTTCTATCTTACAATCTTTAAGAATGTGTGTCACATGGATCTGTTTACCGTCAGCCAATTCTACGGTATATTTGGATTCTATGGCAGAAGGGATAACATTTAGGAGACTACAGAACTTTAGGGATATGAAACTCCTATCGGCTCCAGTATCAAACAATACGGTAGCAAAACATCCATTTACAGAAAACCTACCAGTAACAGTAGTAGGGTCGTTTAGAGCCTCACCTGAGCCAATGACGAAGGCTCTCCCTTTGGCTCCATTATTACCACCGTTACCATTGCCATTTCCATCTTTGTTGTTGTTGTTGTTGTTGTTGTTGTTCTGGTTGTTGTTGTTCTGGCCATTGCCATTACCGTTCCTCCTTAACTGCGGGCAGTTTCGCTTGTAGTGCCCCACCTTTCCACACTCGAAACAACCCTTTGGAGTCTCCTGAGATTGCTGTGGTTTCCTAACCATCTCACCACGGCAATCCTTAGCCAAGTGTCCCATTTTACCAAACCGCTGACACTTGTAGTTGTCACATCTCCCAACGTGATGATAGTTGCACCGCGTGCACATCGGCTGTTTACCACCATAGCCGCTCGGTCCTTGATTGTTTGAGTTTGACTGGTTGAAATTGCGATTGTTGTCAAACCTTCTTTGCTGCTGTTGTGGTTGTTGTTTGTTGTTGAGACTGGTGTTGACCACCGGATGATGATGATGCCCTATTGTTGTTGTTGGTGTTGGTGTTGTTGGAGGTATCCCACTTTCTTTGTTGTCGGGCACACTTGCAGCAGCGCCCCGTTTTGGCAACCGCCCTTGCTCCACAGCTTCGTCAGTTAGTTTGTGGGCTAGTCGGATAGCTTGTTGTATAGTGGCGGGGTTAGAGGAAGTCACCAGGCTCCTAATTTCGGGCACCAATCCCCGGATGTAATGTTCCACCCGCTTGTGCATTTCATTCACCATTCCAGGACATAGTGTGGCCAGCTCGTGGGTTCTTGTTGTATAGGCCTCGATCTTGGAACCTTGCATTTTCAACTGCCAAAATTCCATCTCCAACTTTTGAACTTCGCTTCGAGGACAGTATTCCTCGATCATCATATCTTTGAATTCATTCCACGGGAGCTCATTTGCCATGGCCTGCCCTAGCATTTGCACATGAGCATTCCACCAAGACAGCGCTGCACCATCCAGTGTCCCCGTAGCATATTTCACCTGGTCAGCAGGTGGACAGTTGCACTTCGAGAAAATGAACTCTGTTTTCTCAAACCACCTCACCAACCCTACAGCTCCCTCGGTTACACTGTAGGTATGGGGTTTGCAGTCTATGAAGGACTTGTAGGTACATGCTGGCGGGCCTGCTTTAACACGATAAATATTGATCAGATGTCTTATTCGATTAACTATAGGATTTGACAAAAATTTTCCATTATCGTTTACCTGCGGCCTGTCCTACTTGAGCAGCAGTTAACGCTGCCTGGACTTGTGCATTTATTAGGGCTGCTAGTTCCGCAGGGGTTATATTTATGGTACCGGCATCTTGGCCACCAGCACCTTGGTCACCGGCACCTTGGTCACCGGCGCCGCGTCCACGCCCGCGCCCGCGTCCTCGGCCACGTCCACGTCCTCGGGCGTCCATTATTCACTTTACATTCACAAATACAATAATGTGTAACATCAAACATATTTATCTCATTGAAGTATAATAAACAGTAAGTAAGTAATGAATCATCACAACCACAACATTATTAACAAAAATAATAACCAAAGGTAAATAAATTGCAAATAAGTCACAAGTCATTTATCAATATCAAAATTTGAGTTTGTTGTTCGAGTGGGGAAACAACCCTTCCCACATAGGTTCCAAAATAAGAAACGTTACATAGTCCAAGTTGTTTAAAGAAAATAAAAGAGTATCAATCTACTATGCCTGAGCCGTCACTGTCATCATCCATCTGCACAGGCTCCTCTTCAGGTTCCTCCTCAGGTTCCTCTTCAGGTTCCTCCTCCTCCTCGGGGGCCTCCACCGGAGCAGGAGCTAAGGCTATCTGAAGTGCCGCCAACTAGGCCTCTAAAGCAGCAAACCGGTTGTCGACTTCTTCATCACGCTGTTCCCGTGCGGTCACGCGTCCACTCAGCCCATCATAACCATCCCGCATTTGGTAACACCCCTCCAAGTTTTACCATGATGCTCCCCTAGTTCATCCAGTTGGTGTCGCAGCGTGTACACCTCGTGTTGTAGTGTACAGACACTGCTAGTAAGTCGTCGGACCCGGTGTTGCTCCGTGTCCAGTGCTGCCACCAATGCAGCAATGACCTGCTCATTGGACTGCACCGGCCGCGGAAGTGTAGGTAGTGGTTGTTCAGTGCTGGTCCTAGTCCGGGTCCTGGTATAGGCACGCGTTCCCTGTACATAAGGTGATCCACAAACTTCGGGTAGAAATTCCAGTCACGGGGGGGGGGGTCACGTTCAGGTGGCACGAATGGTTGATCCCAGTCGAATTCACCTCGTGGATAGTCCAAACGAGGCCAGTCCAGTCCGTCGTCAGGCACCGGTCCAGGAGGTGGGGACTCGGGTCGTGTGGGTGATGCTGGTAGTTTACCACGTGCTCTCGAAGACGATGCCATGCTGCAGAGAGTGTGATGTGTATGCCAGTGAGTATGCAGTAGAAAAATCAGGAACAAGTAACTAACTAACTATGTGCGGTTATAGTCTAGTGTGTATGCAACCTAGTTCTCTATAACCAATGGCTCTGATACCAATCTGTCACACCCTCAAAATCCACGTGCGGAGTTTTACCGCGAGGCGTGTGAACAAACCAGGATCACAGTCAATAGTTACTCGGAACGACTCTATATGCTACGTTTAATGTAAATCAACCAGAGTTTAAACTTTAAAAGACATGCGGAAGCGTAAAGTAAATAAAACAATCCCAAAACATATGAAAGTACCATATGGCAAAACAAGTGCCAACCAAGTAGTTTAAACCATAAGTAAAAGACGGGTAGTTATAAATCTCTAAAAATGCATGCTGACTCGTGAAGTGCTCCTATCAGCAATCCAGCTTAATGACCTGAGAATAGCATACTAAAAAGTCAACACATGGTTGGTGAGTTCAAGAGTTTGCGAATAAACATAACAGTTTATCAATTGTGTATAAACATAACAATTTATCAATAGCGTATAATTAAGCATGTGCATTGTAATAGCTAGCTAGTCCATTAACAAACGATATTAATACATAGTGATTTCGACATTGAAGCTGACTGTGTTATGTTTGCCTCCCGTCACGACTTCACCATATCGTGACGAATAATCATAGGACAAATTGCACCCGGTTGACCTCGAGTCACACAGGTGGGGCTCGTCAGACCCAGTAGTACTACCCAAGTTTCCCCGCTATCCAATATTAACAATTCGAAAGTGTGAGGACTTTATCATAATAAACAACACTATATTAATATCATACACATCTTAAATATATAAAGCGTTGTAAAATTTACCAGTATGCTATCTCCCCCAAAAGAGATTTAATAAAACAGTGGGGCATGAACTCACCTGATACGCGTGTTAGACAAGTAAGGTTTAACTTGACAAGGACGAGTGGAAAGACAACCTTCAAAGGTTACCTAGAACACACAAGTACATAAGTACATGTACACAGAAATCCCAAGAGAAACCTTAAGTGTTCTACAAACAAAGAACTCAAGGTTCTATAAAAACAACATACATGTGACCTAGTTGACCCGTTTGACCCGTTGGTGACATTATGTGTTGTAAGCCATTTAAACATACATAAGCATACAACATACATGGTTAACATTCCAATGAACCACATTTGATGCTACATCCCAATACATTACTTAAATCATCATACTATGCACATATCACACAAGTTGTATAAATCCTTAGCATCTAGCATGCTATGTGTTCATAACATAACTAGTGTATCATATAACAGGTTAGATCATGCATAACCTACTTACATGACCTATAGCTATGATTTAGCATATATGGGTCAAAACAGATAATTTACCAAAAAGTCACATACTATTCACAACGCATACAAGATGCCCAATACATGCAACATACATTAGTATGATCAATTCCAGTCCCAAACATGATGTCCTAGTTACTAATCAACATACCAAACCATACATGACCATCAAAGTGCAATTATCACCCAATAACCAAATAAACATTCCATACAACCCAATTAACAGATTCTACCACTTTAGACATTCATAACAATCATTCTAGCATGACCCTAAAACCATGAACAAGTCAAATTACCAATATCCAAAGTTCATGCAAATAAAGTTTCCCTTTGGGAAAGTAATACCCAAAAGTCTAGTAAACACCCAACGTGTATCCAATTCATCATTAAGATACTATTTCAAGTTCATAACATTCATACTAACATGCTAATCACCTCCAAATATCCAAATTCCCAAACATCATACACAAAAGTTTCTACTTTAGTAAGTCATGATCAACATCACAATTTCATGGATTTTCTTGCACAATTCAATTAAACTAACATCTAAGCATTACATCTAGCATCTTAGAATCATCAAATCATAAATTCCAAGAACCAAAAAGTTTCCTCTTATGGCAATGTATGAACTAGATGATCAAACCCTAGATTTCTTGCAAAATCAACATCATCAACATTTATATAACCTAACTAACATCATATAACCATCTAACAATCATCAATTTCATCCATAAACACACTAATTTCGGATTAGGGTTTACATTCAACAAGGTTCATGATCCAATCATTACAAACGTGTTATTCATGCATAATCAACGTTAAACAACATGTAATCAATCCAACTAACTCATTATCATCAACAAACATCAAGATTTCAGCCCCCAAGAACATCAATTCGCAGCCTAGGGTTCGGTTTTATCAAGAGCAACATCAAACTTGTAAAATCTAACCTTAATTCGCAAAAGAGAACAAGATTTGATGTGGTAAACTTGTTGTATTGCCTAGAACTCGATCAAATCCGTGGCTTGCTGCTTGTTCTTGGTCGATTTCGCAAAGGGAGAGGGAGAGAAGTGAATTCGCGGCCGTAGGGGGTGGGGATTAGGGTTTGGGTTATTTTGTTTTAATTATTTTCACTAATTACCTCTAATCCTTGTGTTTTTGTATTTTTATAAAAAGTAACTTTAAACCCCTTTTTAAAAGTGTTCTTAATCACTTAATAACTATATAAACTAATAATAACAATTATATATTTTATCTTTATAAAACACACAACATACGAATTAACACGCGCGTTTCCGCGTTACGCGATAAAATTCCCAAATAGTCTTTAAATCGCGTAAAAACATAAACATAACATAATAATCATCTTTTCAACTAGATTATTATTAAATTAACATTATTAATTATTTTTAAGTCACCAACGTCAAACGACAACTAGTGTGTGCTTACGACACGTGTATGCAAAACTTAACGGAACTAACGGAGTTTGGTAACGGAAAATTACCGGATGTCACATTATCCCCATGTTGAAAGAATTTTCGTCCCGAAAATTGCGTTACATGGTGAGCGTGTTCCATCACTGATCTACTGCATTGGCACACAGAAATCGAAATCGAGTGAGTTTGGATGAGTTGTCACATCATCCCCATGTTGAAAGAAATTTCGTCCCGAAATTTAAATCAATACCTTGGTCTGCAGACATCGTCTCGAACAGTTGAGGGTACTTAAGCTTCATTTGATCCTCACGTTCCCACGTGAATTCCGGTCCACGTCGCGAGTTCCAACGAACTTTGACTATAGGTATTTTGCTCTGCTTAAGTGTTTTCACCTCACGATCCATCACCTCGACGGGTTCTTCGATAAACGCAATTGTTCATCCACTTGAACATCTTCTAGTGGTACAATTAGTGTCTCGTCAGATAGGCACTTCTTCAGATTTGAAACGTGAAACACGTTGTGCACTCCACTCAGCGAATCAGGCAAGGCTAGTCGATAGGCCACCGGACCTATTCTTTCCAGTATCTCAAATGGTCCAACATACCTCGGATTAGCTTCCCTCGCTTGCCAAACCGAACTACGCCTTTCCACGGTGAGACTTTCAATAACACTTTGTCGCCAATTTGAAATTCGAGAGGTTTCCGCCTCTTGTCAGCATAACTTTTCTGTCTATCCTTGCTGCAGCCATACGGTTCCGTATCTGCACAATCTTCTCAGTTGTTTCATGAATGAGTTCGGGACCCGTTAGTTGACTATCACCAATTTCAGCCCAGCAAACCGGTGATCTACACTTTCTCCCATACAAAGCCTCGAAAGGTGCTGCCTGTATGCTAGTGTGATAACTGTTATTATAGGAAAATTCCACCAAAGGCAGGTGAACTTCCCAGTTGTTCCCGAAATCAATCACACAAGCACGTAGCATATCCTCCAGAGTCTGTATGGTACGCTCACTCTGACCGTCAGTCTGTGGATGATAAGCAGTACTCATATCCAATCGTGTACCCAAAGATTTTTGTAGTGACTGCCAGAAGTGTGACGTGAAACGAGCATCGCGATCAGAGATAATTGAGGTTGGTACGCCGTGTCTCGAAACGATTTCCTTGAGATACAATCGGGTTAGCTTCTCCATCTTATCCGTTTCCTTAATTGCAAGGAAGTGAGCGGACTTGGTCAACCGATCCACAATGACCCAGATTGTGTCACAACCAGTATTAGTCCAGGGTAGTTTAGTGATAAAATCCATGGAAATTTGTTCCCATTTCCACATCGGTATCTCAGGTTGCTGTAACAGTCCGGATGGTTTTGGTATTCCACCTTACCTTCGAACAGGTCAAACACTTGCTCACATATGTAGCTACGTCTGCTTTCATGTTAGGCCACCAATAGTGCGCCTTTAGATCATGATACATCTTGTCAGATCCAGGATGTATAGAGTATTTAGACTTGTGTGCCTCGCTCATAACCAAATCCCTCAGATTTCCATAAACAGGCACCCAAAGTCTATCCATGAAGTACCGAATTCCATCCTCCTTCACTACCAATTGTTTATCCATTCCCCGTAATGACTCAGGACCAATGTTTTCCTCTTTCAAGGCTTCTATTTGTGCTTCCTTAACTTGTTCAGGCAATTGGGTACTGATCGTGAGTTGCAAGGCTCGCACCCGCCTTGGTTTAACTGTTTCTTTTCGGCTTAAGGCATCGGCAACTACGTTCGCCTTTCCAGGATGGTACTTGATAGCACAATCATAATCATTCAGAAGTTCCACCCAACGTCGTTGCCTCATATTCAACTCTTTTTGCTCAAAGATATGTTGAAGACTCTTGTGATCGGTATAGATAGTACATTTGGTACCGTACAAGTAATGTCTCCAAATCTTTAAGGCAAAAACCACTGCACCCAACTCCAGATCATGGGTAGTATAATTCTTCTCGTGAACCTTTAGTTGTCTCGAGGCGTAAGCTATCACCTTATCGCGCTGCATCAGAACACAACCCAATCCTTGGATGGATGCGTCACAATACACCACGAAATCATCCGTCCCCTCTGGCAGTGCCAATATCGGTGCACTACAGAGTTTCTGTTTCAATAGCTGAAAAGCCGCCTCTTGACTTTCTCCCCATTTGTATGTTGTTCCTTTGTGGGTCAAAGCGGTGAGAGGTTGTGCAATCTTAGAAAATCCTTCTATGAACCGTCGGTAATACCCCGCTAATCCCAGAAATTGTCGTATCTCACTCGGTGTTTTAGGTATGGCCCAATTCTTTATTGCCACAATCTTGGCAGGATCAACATGTATACCCTTCTCATTAACAATATGGCCTAGGAATTGTACTTCACGTATCCAAAAGTCACACTTAGAGAATTTGGCGTACAGTTGCTCATTCTTTAACAATTCCAAGATTAATCGTAGATGCTCTTCATGGTCCTCCTTGGTCTTAGAGTATATCAGTATGTCATCGATAAACACAATAACAAACTGATCAAGGTAGGGTTTGCACACACGATTCATGAGGTCCATGAACACCGCAGGTGCATTTGTCAACCCAAAAGGCATGACCAAGAATTCGTAATGACCATAACGAGTACGGAATGCAGTTTTGGAGATATCCTCCTCACGGACTCGGAGTTGATGATAACCAGATCTCAAGTCGATCTTCGAATAATAGCTGGATCCCTGAAGCTGATCAAATAAGTCGTCGATGCGAGGTAAAGGGTATCGGTTCTTAACTGTGACTTTGTTTAACTCCCTATAATCGATGCACATTCGAAACGTGCCATCCTTTTCTTAACAAAGAGGACAGGGGCTCCCCAAGGTGATGAGCTAGGTCGAATAAAGCCCTTATCTAAAAGCTCCTGAAGTTGTGATGACAACTCCTGTAGTTCGTTCGGTGCTAATCGATAAGGTGCTCTAGCAATCGGGGCTGCACCGGGGTCAGTTCAATTTGAAATTCCACTTGACGATGAGGTGGTAATCCAGGAAGATCCTCTGGAAACACCTCGGGAAAGTCTCGTACGACGGGTATGTCTTCCATTCGCCTTTCCTCCGGTTGTTTATCGGTGACGAGTGCCAGGATAGCCAAGCGACCTTTTCGCAGTAATTTCTGTGCTTTCATATAGGAGATAATGCCCATCACTGCACCACTCCTATCGCCTCGGACTGTGAGAATTTCGTCACCAACAGGAATTCGTATGATCTTCTCGTGACATATGACTTCCGCTTGCTTATTTGAGAGCAATCCATGCCTACCACAACGTCGAAACTTCCAGTGTAACAGGCATAAGATCGATAGCGAAAGTATGACCAGCGAGTTCTATCTTACAATCTTTAAGAATGTGTGTCACATGGATCTGTTTACCGTCAGCCAATTCTACGGTATATTTGGATTCTAAGGCAGAAGGGATATCATTTAGGAGACTACAGAACTTTAGGGATATGAAACTCCTATCGGCTCCAGTATCAAACAATACGGTAGCAAAACATCCATTTACAGAAAACCTACCAGTAACAGTAGTAGGGTCGTTTAGAGCCTCACCTGAGCCAATGACGAAGGCTCTCCCTTTGGCTCCATTATTACCACCGTTACCATTGCCATTTCCATCTTTGTTGTTGTTGTTGTTGTTGTTGTTGTTGTTCTGGTTGTTGTTGTTCTGGCCATTGCCATTACCGTTCCTCCTTAACTGCGGGCAGTTTCGCTTGTAGTGCCCTCCTTTCCACACTCGAAACAACCCTTTGGAGTCTCCTGAGATTGTTGTGGTTTCCTAACCATCTCACCACGGCAATCCTTAGCCAAGTGTACCATTTTACCACACCGCTGACACTTGTAGTTGTCACATCTCCCAACGTGATGATAGTTGCACCGCGTGCACATCGGCTGTTTACCACCATAGCCGCTCGGTCCTTGATTGTTTGAGTTTGACTGGTTGAAATTGCGATTGTTGTCAAACCTTCTTTGTTGCTGTTGTGGTTGTTGTTGTTGTTGAGACTGGTGTTGACCACCGGATGATGATGATGCCCTATTGTTGTTGTTGGTGTTGGTGTTGTTGGAGGTATCCCACTTTCTTTTGTTGTCGGGCACACTTGCAGCAGCGCCCCGTTTTGGCAACCGCCCTTGCTCCACAGCTTCGTCAGTTAGTTTGTGGGCTAGTCGGATAGCTTGTTGTATAGTGGCGGGGTTAGAGGAAGTCACCAGGCTCCTAATTTCGGGCACCAATCCCGGATGTAATGTTCCACCTGCTTGTGCATTTCATTCACCATTCCAGGACATAGTGTGGCCAGCTCGTGGGTTCTTGTTGTATAGGCCTCGATCTCGGAACCTTGCATTTTCAACTGCCAAAATTCCATCTCCAACTTTTGAACTTCGCTTCGAGGACAGTATTCCTCGATCATCATATCTTTGAATTCATTCCACGGGAGCTCATTTGCCATGGCCTGCCCTAGCATTTGCACTTGAGCATTCCACCAAGACAGTGCTGCACCATCCAGTGTCCCGTAGCATATTTCACCTGGTCAGCAGGTGGACAGTTGCACTTCGAGAAAATGACTCCGTTTTCTCAAACCACCTCACCAACCCTACAGCTCCCTCGGTTCCACTGTAGGTGTGGGGTTTGCAGTCCATGAAGGACTTGTAGGTACATGCTGGCGGTCCTGCTTTAACACGATAAATATTGATCAGATGTCTTATTCGATTAACTATAGGATTTGACAAAAATTTTCCATTATCGTTTACCTGCGGCCTGTCCTACTTGAGCAGCAGTTAACGCTGCCTGGACTTGTGCATTTATTAGGGCTGCTAGTTCCGCAGGGGTTATATTTATGGTACCGGCGCCTTGGCCACCAGCACCTTGGTCACCGGCACCTTGGTCACCGGCGCCGCGTCCACGCCCGCGCCCGCGTCCTCGGCCACGTCCACGTCCTCGGGCGTCCATTATTCACTTTACATTCACAAATACAATAATGAGTAACATCAAACATATTTATCTCATTGAAGTATAATAAACAGTAAGTAAGTAATGAATCATCACAACCACAACATTATTAACAAAAATAATAACCAAAGGTAAATAAATTGCAAATAAGTCACAAGTCATTTATCAATGTCAAAATTTGAGTTTGTTGTTCGAGTGGGGAAACAACCCTTCCCACATAGGTTCCAAAATAAGAAACGCTACATAGTCCAAGTTGTTTAAAGAAAATAAAAGAGTATCAATCTACTATGCCTGAGCCGTCACTGTCATCATCCATCTGCACAAGCTCCTCTTCAGGTTCCTCCTCAGGTTCCTCTTCAGGTTCCTCCTCCTCCTCGGGGGCCTCCACCGGAGCAGGAGCTAAGGCTATCTGAAGTGCCGCCAACTGGGCCTCTAAAGCAGCAAACCGGTTGTCGACTTCTTCATCGCGCTGTTCCCGTGCGGTCACGCGTCCACTCAGCCCATCATAACCATCCCGCATTTGGTAACACCCCTCCAAGGTTTTACCATGATGCTCCCCTAGTTCATCCAGTTGGTGTCGCAGCGTGTACACCTCGTGTTGTAGTGTACAGACACTGCTAGTAAGTCGTCGGACCCGGTGTTGCTCCGTGTCCAGTGCTGCCACCAATGCAGCAATGACCTGCTCATTGGACTGCACCGGCCGCGGAAGTGTAGGTAGTGGTTGTTCAGTGCTGGTCCTAGTCCGGGGTCTGGTATAGGCACGCGTTCCCTGTACATAAGGTGATCCACAAACTTCGGGTAGAAATTCCAGTCACGGGGGGGGTCACGTTCAGGTGGCACGAATGGTTGATCCCAGTCGAATTCACCTCGTGGATAGTCCAAACGAGGCCAGTCCGTCGTCAGGCACCGGTCCAGGAGGTGGGGACTCGGGTCGTGTGGGTGATGCTGGTAGTTTACCACGTGCTCTCGAAGACGATGCCATGCTGCAGAGAGTGTGATGTGTATGCCAGTGAGTATGCAGTAGAAAAATCAGGAACAAGTAACTAACTAACTGTGTGCGGTTATAGTCTAGTGTGTATGCAACCTAGTTCTCTATAACCAATGGCTCTGATACCAATCTGTCACACCCTCAAAATCCACGTGCGGAGTTTTACCGCGAGGCGTGTGAACAAACCAGGATCACAGTCAATAGTTACTCGGAACGACTCTATATGCTACGTTTAATGTAAATCAACCAGAGTTTAAACTTTAAAAGACATGCGGAAGCGTAAAGTAAATAAAACAATCCCAAAACTTATGAAAGTACCATATGGCAAAACAAGTGCCAACCAAGTAGTTTAAACCATAAGTAAAAGACGGGTAGTTATAAATCTCTAAAAAATGCATGCTGACTCGTGAAGTGCTCCTATCAGCAATCCAGCTTAATGACTGAGAATAGCATACTAAAAAGTCAACACATGGTTGGTGAGTTCAAGAGTTTGCGAATAAACATAACAGTTTATCAATTGTGTATAAACATAACAGTTTATCAATAGCGTATAATTAAGCATGTGCATTGTAATAGCTAGCTAGTCCATTAACAAACGATATTAATACATAGTGATTTCGACATTGAAGCTGACTGTGTTATGTTTGCCTCCCGTCACGACTTCACCATATCGTGACGAATAATCATAGGACAAATTGCACCCGGTTGACCTCGAGTCACACAGGTGGGGCTCGTCAGACCCAGTAGTACTACCCAAGTTTCCCCGCTATCCAATATTAACAATTCGAAAGTGTGAGGACTTTATCATAATAAACAGCACTATATTAATATCATACACATCTTAAATATATAAAGCGTTGTAAAATTTACCAGTATGCTATCTCCCCCAAAAGAGATTTAATAAAACAGTGGGGCATGAACTCACCTGATACGCGTGTTAGACAAGTAAGGTTTAACTTGACAAGGACGAGTGGAAAGACAACCTTCAAAGGTTACCTAGAACACACAAGTACATAAGTACATGTACACAGAAATCCCAAGAGAAACCTTAAGTGTTCTACAAACAAAGAACTCAAGGTTCTATAAAAACAACATACATGTGACCTAGTTGACCCGTTTGACCCGTTGGTGACATTATGTGTTGTAAGCCATTTAAACATACATAAGCACACAACATACATGGTTAACATTCCAATGAACCACATTTGATGCCACATCCCCAATACATTACTTAAATCAGCATACTATGCACATATCACACAAGTTGTATAAATCCTTAGCATCTAGCATACTCTGTGGGTTCATAACATAACCAGTGTACCATATAACAGGTTAGATCATGCATAACCTACTTACATGACCTATAGCTATGCTTTAGCATATATGGGTCAAAACAGATAATTTACCAAAAGTCATACATACTATTCACAACACATACAAGATGCCCAATACATGCAACATACATTAGTATGATCAATTCCAGTCCCAATCATGATGTCCTAGTTACTAATCAACATACCAAACCATAATGACCATCAAAGTGCAATAATCACCCAATAACCAAATAAACATTCCATACAACCCAATTAACAGATTCTACCACTTTAGACATTCATAACAATCATTCTAGCATGACCCTAAAACCATGAACAAGTCAAATTACCAATATCCAAAGTTCATGCAAAATAAAGTTTCCCTTTTGGGAAAGTAATACCCAAAAGTCTAGTAAACACCCAACGTGTATCCAATTCATCATTAAGATACTATTTCAAGTTCATAACATTCATACTAACATGCTAATCACCTCCAAATATCCAAATTCCCAAACATCATACACAAAAGTTTCTACTTTTAGTAAGTCATGATCAACATCACAATTTCATGGATTTTCTTGCACAATTCAATTAAACTAACATCTAAGCATTACATCTAGCATCTTAGAATCATCAAATCATAAATTCCAAGAACCAAAAAGTTTCCTCTTATGGCAATGTATGAACTAGATGATCAAACCCTAGATTTCTTGCAAAATCAACATCATTCAACATTTATATAACCTAACTAACATCATATAACCATCTAACAATCATCAATTTCATCCATAAACACACTAATTCGGATTAGGGTTTACATTCAACAAGGTTCATGATCCAATCATTACAAACGTGTTATTCATGCATAATCAACGTTAAACAACATGTAATCATTCCAACTAACTCATTATCATCAACAAACATCAAGATTTCAGCCCCAAGAACATCAATTCGCAGCCTAGGGTTCGGTTTTATCAAGAGCAACATCAAACTTGTAAAATCTAACTTTAATTCGCAAAAGAGAACAAGATTTGATGTGGTAAACTTGTTGTATTGCCTAGAATCGATCAAATCCGTGGCTTTGATGCGTTCTTGGTCGATTTCGCAATGGGAGAGGGGGAGAGAAGTGAAGTCGCGGCCGTAGGGGGTGGGGATTAGGGTTTGGGTTATTTTGTTTTAATTATTTTCACTAATTACCTTTAATCCTTGTGTTTTGTATTTTTTATAAAAAGTAACTTTAAACCCCTTTTTAAAGTGTTCTTAATCACTTAATAACTATAAAACTAATAATAACAATTATATATTTTATCTTTATAGAAAAACACACAACATACGAATTAACACGCGCATTTCCGCGTTACGCGATAAAATTCCCAAATAGTCTTTAAATCGCGTAAAAACAAACATAACATAATAATCATCTTTTCAACTAGATTATTATTAAATTAACATTATTAATTATTTTTAAGTCACCAACGTCAAATGACAACTAGTGTGTGCTTACGACACGTGTATGCAAAACTTAACGGAACTAACGGAGTTTGGTAACGTAAAATTACCGGATGTCACAGATTACAGTATATAAGTGGCATAAGGTATTGGGTTCCCATGATGAAAAGCATACGTATCAGGAGCCGGCAATACCTCGGCTTTAGCACCAAATAGGCTGGTCAGGCCCAAAGATCTAAGAACGTCGACAGGCTAGTAATAGTAATGATTGTAAACAAACTATGTATTCATATAATTCACTTACAACACACAAATAACCATGCAAAAATATGAATTGCAAGTTGCTTTACAAGTCTAAAACGTTTACAAGTGCATTAGTATAAGTAATCAGTTTCACCCTAAATTAGTGTGAAAAGATAAAAAGGGCAAGGGAAACTCACATGTATAAGATGCATTAAGATAATTAAGAAAATAAAATTCTTCAACGACTATCACGATTCAACCTAAGGTTGATGTCTTGGATTAGATAGAGATAAGATTAATGACTAAATATGAATTAAGGTTTCGATTGGAATTTGGGAGTTTTAATAATTAAATAAAATAAAATAATACAATGATTATATTTTGGTTCATAAAAATGGAATAAATCAATTAAAATTGAGAACGATAATGAATGATTAAATAATTTAATTTATAATAATATTTATAAGGATTAAGTATAATGTGTGAAAAGAAATATTTATTTAACAATAATTATTTAAAATTGGTAAAATAATAATTGATTACTTATTTAAAGACTTGTAAATAATTTATAATTATTTAAAATCTTTTATAAAGTTGTTAAACGCTCTAAATGATCTTATAAAGGTCTTATAATAACAAAAACCTTTAAAAATAAGAATAAAGAATAATAGATAGTTATATTGTTATAAGTTCAAGAATTTAAGTAAAAGTTTAGGGAATAAGTTTATTAACTATTTATGATATAACATGGTTAAATATAATATATGAATACTAATTATTTAATAATTATTTGAATAATAATATTTAACATATAAGTTTATAATTTTCAAAATAACCTAAATTGAACCATTATAGATTTATTGACTTTAAATTAATTAAGGAATAATAATGTTTTTTATAACCTTTGTTATCTTAAACTAATTAAATTTAAAATCATAAGTTTTTAACACCTTAAAGTTAATTAATAAACTGATAATTAATAACTTAATCAAATAATCAATTAAATAACCAATTATTTAAATAAGTTATAATTACTTATTTGATTTAAAGAAATCATTATAAAGTAATATAAGGCAAACTTTTAAATAACTTTTGTCATAGTTTTATAATTTTAAGCTATAAAATTAGAATATTATTTTGTCTAAAAATTTCAGAAATTAAATTAATAACTTCTAGAATAAATTTAATTAACAAAAATAATTTTATTTTGATTTAATAATATATTAAGAATTTATAAATTTAAAATAATTAAAAACTAATAATTAAAAATAACCTGAGGGTGCCCGGGTTCGAACCCGGGACCCCATGTGTATAGTTCATGTGTGTTACCGGTGGGCTATAAGACCCAAGTCTATTAAAAGCTCAGTTAAAATGTTTAAAAGCATTAAATACAAAATCCCCCAATTTCATAAGAACCCTAATTCGTTTTGATACAAATTGCACTCATTTCGTGATTGTTAATGAAGGCAATATTGGGGCTTTCAATCCCCAAGTGAATTCGAGTATGAGAGTGTGTTTAATTACCTGTATCGGTGTCTAGTGAATAGCGTTAAGATCAAGTTGAGTCGCGACAGAGAAGAGTTCGATTCGAGGTAATTCTGTTAGTGGCAACCAAATTGCTTGAAGAGTAAGCTTCCTTGGATGATAATTAATAAAAACCCTCTATCAATTGGACTTGAAAAGATCCAGAAGAAGGAAAACCGTATAGTTGCAGGTCGATGGATACGAGATCAATAAACTTAAGGTCTGCGTGTGTTTCAGATGTAATTAGGAGTTAAAATAGTTTAAGAGTGTTGTTTAGTGATTTGCCCTCAATCATAAAGTTATGATTTGATCAGTTTTGAGTCAAACGGGTTCATGCTTTGAATGTAGGTTTCGGTTTCAAGTTTAAATGAATGGAACTTACGGTTTGTTCGAATTGATGAGGTTTAAAGTTTCGAAACCGATTCAGATGGTGAAGATGTGGTTTAATTATGTTTTAACCGAGTCTTTTGGGTGCTTGGTGGTCGCCGGAGGCGGTGGCCTGAGAAAAAGGGCCGACGGGGAACACAAGGGGTGGTTTGGGTCTTTTTACAATTTGGTCCCTGAACATTCAATTATTTATTATTTCATGTAACAACTTTTAAATTATGTTTCGGAAATTACCAAAGAAACCCTAGACTTATAAAACCAATTTGAATATGTCACATCCCGGCGGAAGCGTGAAATGCGGTTCGGGTGTCTCTTGCTTTATCAGAGTACATCAATTATAGCGGAATAACATAATAAACATACATACATAAAATCATAAAGTAGGACATGTATTTATTCTTAATATTCGAGATTACATCTTATACATAAGTTTTCAAAATTAGATATAATCTTTCTACAACTTGGTTAAACTATTGCATGTTTTCAGATACGGTGGAAGTGTGCGTCAACATACACACTATAATCAACTATGTTGACTGTTATTGTAACACAAACCCTTCCAATGATTTCTCCCCAACCGTTGTGAACTTTAAAACTAAAGTCAAGGTGTTAGACATTATTTCCTGAAAAAGCATACTTAAACCAGTCAACAAAAAGTTGGTGAGAAACATAGGTTTATATCCAAACAAAATATTTTGTTGATGTAGCAATTACAACCAAACTGCTCACAATATAATCATACTGTCACGAATAATTCACAAAATCTATTAATATTACATCTTAACCCTCATTCGGTTATGTGCAGGAAAATAGCAACAACACTCATCCTGTTGGTGCAAATATTCTTCTAAGTAGCGCTACTAATATTATCGGACGGTTCCTCATTCGAATTAATGGTTGTATCACAAATGACAGTAAGTATCAAAATATTTTCAAAATAATACATCAACATAACCAGTATGCTTTTTCCCCCAAAAACTTTACAAATACCAAAAGGGTTGAAAATGGGGCTATGAAACTCACCGTGTCTCCAAACTTGAACCTATAAAATAGTTCACAGTATCAAACATAATTTTCTTTAAAATTTTTAGAACCTCAGATTTAACTAATTTTTGAAAGTTCATCTGAAAAATGGTCACATGATATTACCACAAAATTCCCTATAATTGGTTTATTACACATAATCACTTATGATTAGTCCAAAGTTTCCATAAATCACCAAAATTACCTTCGGTAATCCAAAAATCACCAAAAATTCATAGACTGTTATTTAACAGTTAGTAATATCCCATAATTATTATAATATCTAACTCCCAACAGAATATTTTTGTATGTTTTATAATATTCCCATAATTGATTAAAAATAACTTCTGTAATTGATAAATTCTTAACATTTTACAAACAGCTTATTATATAACATAGAACATTATATAAATATTTCAAGGTCTAACTTGTATCAAATCAGATTCTGTAAATTTTATAATAATCTTAATATTTAAAAAAATAGTTATATAAGTCTAAAAATTATGTAATTTATGTATTCTGTATATCCGGATTTATTATTTCATCCATGATTTTCTCAGAATTTATTATATACCTTGGATATTTATTATGATTTATCTACTGCAGAATACATAAAATTCGTATCTTAATTAATAAAGAAATAAATTCTGAAATAATTCGAAACACTTTTATACTTCAAAATGGTCATTCTGTGAATTATCAGAATTTTCCTGAATTTATTTATGTTTTTGATATTTTCTCTATTTTCATTATTTAAAACAATTTATATAAATTGTTTTGCTTATCAAAATTTTGTCAAAGTTTCCAGAACAATATTTCAGTATATAAATAAATATTTTTCAATGTTTATTCCCATAATTTCATTTGTTTAGTATTTTACTATATTTTCTTAATAGTTTCAAGAGTTAATCTTTGTAAATTCAAAATATATTTTTTATCACAAGTTTTCTGAGTTTTTGTAACTCATTACTTATGATTAAGGAACTTAAAAAAATTCTTTCAAAGTTGGTTTTGGTGTTTTAATACCAAAACTTAATTATATATGTGTTTTATAACACATATGTAACAAAATAATAAAGGCTAATGAACTAAACCTTATGAGCGGGTTTTTGACTGCTTTAACCGAGAGGAAAGGCTGTGAGGATCGTAGCTAGTGATGATGGTTGTGGGTAGTGATACGGTTGGTGATGGTGGTGTGGTTGTTGTTTTAGTTGTTTGGTTGTTATTTGGTATTATTGGTTGGCGATGGTGGTGTGATTGATAAGTGAAAACCAAGAGGTTAGAGGGAGAGAGGGAGAAGGTGGTGATCGGGTGTGGTGGTGCTAAAGCTGATTGTGGTCGGGTGGTTGTTGTTTTGTTTATAGGAGAGCCGAGAGAGAGTGAAGGACAAAGATATGGTTTGTTGAGTTGAGATGAGGCCAAGGGATTGAGAGTAGTAAAGGGGATCTTATAGTAGTGTGTTGTGTTCATGTAGTGCCCGAGAGCTGTTTAATGTGCCAAGGAGTCGGTTTTTAAGATAGTGATTCATTAATGAATATAGGCATAGCTTGGGTGAGTAAGTTAGCCTAGATGCATTAGGTGGCAAGCAAGGATGTTCATGGTGATAGGTGGCTACCTAAGGAATGGTTATGGTGTGAATGTGAGGTTGTTTAGTCAAGATAGGAGTCTAGGTGGTGGGTGGTGGTGATAGTAGGATGGCGGTTTAGAGAGGAACCGAGAGATAAGTGTAAGATGTCAACTAGGGGTTGACTTTAAGGTGTGAATGTGAAGTTTCTAGGGTAGTGTGGTGGCAATTTAGCGTCGTGTGGTGGCGGTTTGATGGTGTGAACTCGAGGTGGCAGGATGGTGATACTAATCGGGTGGGTGGTATGGTGGTGGTTTCGGATGGTATGGTGGTGGTTTAGAGGAGGAAGCAAGGTGGCTATGAAACCGAGGGTTTGGGTGGTTTGGGTGTTAGTTTTAGGTTTAGAGTTTTGGATTTAGTTATATTTATTTTAGTTTTAATATATATATATATATATACATATATATAGACGTATTCATAGATATAGCATAAGTGGACTTTTGTAACATATATCATATATGTACACGCATATGAACTTAATTTCGATACATATATATAAGCATACAAGCTTTCCATATATATATCTTCATGCAAGCTTGAATTTCCAATATATATATATATATATGCATGCATACTTGAATTTTCATATACATATATACAGGTAAGCATGCATACGTAAAGTTGGGTGTATATGAGATTTTCTGATATATATATATATACATGCATACGTAAATTTTTACTAAATATGCATGCATGCAAACATGCATACGTCCATTTCATAATTATATATATACTAGACATAATATTAATATGATTGTAACGTAAATGTGATCGTAATATCATAATAAATTTAGGGTTGTCACATTCTCCCCTCGTTAAAAAGAATTTCGTCCCGAAATTCATCAGAGTGTGCTTTAGAAAACTCAAATAATTATTAACTCTGAATAGGTGGGGGTACTTTTTCTTGATTTCATCTTCTCTTTCCCAGGTGTATTTTAGTCCTCTCTTTGCTTTCTACTTAATTTCACTATGGGAATTTTACTTCTTCTTAATTTCTTTATTTCTTTATTTCTTTCCCTATGATGGCTATTGGCTCTTCCACAAGATGCAGTTTCTTATCTACCTTGATTTCTTGAATTGGTACTTCTAAGGTCTCATTGGTTAGGCATTTCTTGAGGTTTGATACATGAAAGGTACTGTGTACTTCACTTAATTCTTGAGGTAATTCTAACTTATATGCTACAAGACCAATTCTATCAATGATTTTAAACGGACCAATATACCTAGGGTTTAACTTACTGGATTTTCCAAACTGAAAGATTCCTTTAGAGGGAGATATCTTCAGATAGACTCTATCTCCAATTTGAAATTCCAATGGTTTCCTCCGTTTGTCTGCATAACTTTTCTGTCGAACATGAGCAGCCTTCAGTCTATATTTAATATCAGTGATCTTGTCTGTGGTTTCTTGAATTAGTTCAGGACCTGTGAGTTGTCTATCACCTATTTCATTCCAACATAGAGGTGATCTACATTTTCTTCCATACAGAGCTTCAAATGGAGCTAACCCAATACTAGAATGATAGCTGTTATTGTATGAAAATTCTATTAATGGTAAGTGATTGTCCCAATTTCCACCAAAATCTATAGCACAAGCCCTTAACATATCTTCTAGGGTTTGTATTGTTCTTTCACTTTGTCCATCAGTCTATGGATGATATGCTGTACTTAAGTTTACTTGGGTTCCTAAGGCTTTTTGTAAAGTTTGCCAGAACCTAGAAGTAAAACTACTATCCCTATCTGATATAATGGATACAGGTATTCCATGTCTGGACACAATTTCTTTTATGTAAATTCTTTCTAATCTCTCAATCTTATAATCTTCTTGTATAGGTAAGAAATGAGCTGACTTAGTTAGTCTATCTACTATAACCCAAATTGTGTCGTATCGATTTTGGTCCTGGGTAACTTAGTTATAAAGTCCATTGTAATTTGATCCCTTTTCCATTCTGGAATCTCTGGTTGCTGCAGGTATCCTGAAGGTTTCTGATATTCAGCTTTTATTCTTGAGCAGACATCACACTGTTCTACAAATTCTCCGACTGATCTTTTCCTGCCTGGCCACCAGTATTGGCTTTTCAAGTCTTTGTACATTTTAGTATTTCCTGGGTGTACAGAGTATCTTGACTTATGAGCTTCTTGCAGTATAGTTGTTCTAATCATGTTGTTGTTGGGTATCCAGATTCTTCCTTTAAATCTCAGAATTCCATCTGCTTCCTCTTTCAATTCTTTTAATTGCCCTTTTAGTTTTAACATATCTTTTTGTTGAGCTTCCCGGATTTGACTTAGCAGATCTGAACGTAGTTCCATTTTTATAGCACGTACTCGTAAAAGTTTTGTTCTTTTCTTCCTACTTAGAGCATCAGCAACTACATTTGCCTTACCGGGGTGGTACTTAATTTCACAGTCATAATCACTTAGTAATTCTACCCATCTTCTTTGCCTCATATTTAACATCTTTTGATCGAAGATACGTTGCAAACTTTTGTGGTCCGTATATTACACACTTAGTCCAATATAAGTAATGTCTCCAAATTTTCAGTGCAAATACTACAGCTCCTAATTCTAGATCATGGGTGGTGTAATTCTTTTCACTACCTCTAAGTTGTCTGGATGCATATGCAATCACCTTATCTTTTTGCATTAAAACACATCCAAAACCTTGACGAGATGCATCACAGTATACTATGAAATTATCTGTTCCTTCTGGTAAAGCTAATATGGGCGCACTACATAACTTAATTTTGAGGAGTTCGAATGCTTCATTTTGTTTTTCTCCCCATACATACTTTCTATCTTTTTGGGTCAATTCTGTCAACGGTTGAGCTATTCTTGAGAAGTTTTCTATAAATCTTCTGTAATATCCTGCTAAACCTAAGAATTGTCGTATTTCAGTTGGGGTTTTTGGAATTTCCCATTTCTTAACTGCCTCAATCTTTGCTGGATCAACCTGAATCCCATTCTGGTTGACTATATGCCCGAGAAATTGTACTTCTCTTTTTCAAATTCACATTTCGAGAATTTTGCATATAACTTTTCTTTTTGAAGTAATTCCAAAGTTAACCTCAGGTGTTGTTCCTGGTCTTCCTTATTCTTAGAATAAATTACAATGTCATCTATGAAGACTATAACAAATTTATCTAAGTAAGGTTTACACACTCTATTCATTAGATCCATAAATACTGCTGGAGCATTGGTTAACCCAAATGGCATTACAAGAAATTCATAATGTCCATACCTAGTTCTGAATGCAGTCTTAGAAATATCGTCTTCCTATACTCTTAATTGATGATATCCAGATCTTAAATCTATTTTCGAAAAATAACTAGATCCCTGTAATTGGTCAAACAAATCATCAATTCTAGGAAGAGGATACCTATTCTTTATGGTAACCTTATTGAGCTCCCTATAGTCGATACACATTCTAAAAGTTCCATCTTTCTTTTTAACAAACAGAACTGGTGCTCCCCAAGGTGATACACTAGGACGTATAAATCCTTTATCTAATAATTCCTGTAACTGAGTCATGAGTTCTTTCATCTCAGTTGGTGCTAAACGATAAAGTGCTTTGGCAATAGGGGCTGTTCCTGGTATTAATTCTATTTTAAATTCGACCTGACGAGGGGGTGGTAATCCAGGTAATTCATCAGGAAAGACATCAGAGTACTCATTTATAACAGGAACACTTTCCAAATTTCCCTTATCAAGCTTTGCATCAATTATGTGAGCCAAGAAAGCTAAACATTTCTTATTTAAGCATTTTTGTGCTTTTTCACAAGAAATCAGTTTCACAATATTGTTTGGTCTATCACCATATATGCAGAGAGTTTTGTCTTCCTTAATCAAAGGAATCTTTATCATTTTCTTATCACAAATGATTTCAGCATGATTTTTACTCAACCAATCCATTCCTACTACGATATCAAATCCTCCTAACTTAATAAGTATCAGATTTATATCAAAACAATATTCATCTAAATTCAGAATGCAATTAGGAATGATTTCATCAGCTTCTATTATTTTACCATCAGCTAATTCTATCACATAGTTGTCACTTCATTTCTCAGATGTTAAACTAAGTGAGGGTCTAAAAGTATGTGAAACAAAACTACGAGTTGCCCCTGTATCAAATAATACTTTAGCGTACTGGTTATTGATAAGGAACGTACCCGTGACTACTTCTGGTTCATGACGAGCTTCATCATCTTGTATCACAAAAGCCCTTCCACGGGGGTTGTTCTGGTTAGCTGGAGCCTTGCCCTTTCGTTGTGGACATTCATTATGTAACGCCCCAAATTTCTATCGGATGTATACCAAATTAGCAAATGATAACGCTAGCGATATTAAGGACTCAAACTTGGAGAGATAGGATCAAGTTTACAAGTTGAGGGCCGAAGTTAAATGTTTGTGGAGTTGAGGGACAAAAATGGACAATTTATGAAATTAAAAAATAAACCCTAAGCCCCCTTTCCCCAATCGGCCGCTCACCCTCTCCTTCCCTCTCCACCGAGCGATTTCCCCCTCCCTCCTCCAGCGACCTTCACGGCTATGGTCAGAGCTCCGACAGCATGCTCCGGCCATGGCGATGACCCTCCCTCTGTCCGCTGCTTCTCCTTCTCCGGTCTGAACTGATTTCTAGGTTGAATAGGGATTCAAGCAGCAGGGCTACAACATCGTTCGCGGCGGTGGAGCTTGGTGGATGTCGGATGTTGGTGGTAGTCGATGGTGGCTGTAGGTGGTGCCGCGGTGACGAAGCCGCGATGGTGTGTGGTGGTGCGAGACAGCAGCCGCGATGGTGTTGTGGTGGTGCGACACAGCAGCCGCGCAACCACGGCTGTGGTGGTCGTGGTTATGGAAATCGACCACAGGCGGGGCTGTGTGGTGATGGTAAGGCGACGGTGGTGATGATAGTGGTCGAAGATGGTGTCTGTCGAGGTGATGGTGGTCGCGGCTGTGGTTGGTGGTTGAAGACCCGGCTGCGCCGGCGGTTGTAATGGTGGCTTATGGTGATCGTATGGTGATGATTTGTTTGTTCTTTGATTTGCAACAGGTTCATGATGGTTATGGCAGTTGTCTGTTGCGGTGGTCATGGCGGTTGGCTATGGTTGTAAGGCCCCGTTCCCGGGCACCTCACAGTTGGTCGTCATTACCCATAAAACATACATTTAATATAACTTAATAAAAACCATGCAGCGGAAACTTTAAATTTACTATAAATGCTTTTGCAAAGTAATACAACACCCATTACAAAATATCGTTTGTTTGCATTACAATACAAAAACATTAACAAAAGAATGCCATCCCAAAAGAGCTGAGTAGCCACCTCGTGCCATCCTCAGCAACACTACCTGCCAACTGGAAAATACATAAAAGTCAGCGTTGCTGAGTGAGTTCTAGTTTTGTAATAAAACATACTTTTACTTATTCAAAAGTATCCTTTCGTGCATGCGTTCATACATCATACGTACACAGAGATATTCGTTATTATCTTCATCATTCGTTATTCATCGTTATCTTTAACTTCTCGTATGGATTCTGTCAGGCTTTACCCACTTCATAGCACTTGGCTATGATTACTGTGGTCGAATGACAAGAATCCCGTTCGTACTTACTTGCATACATTGAAAGGTGAATTGTACCAATACCATATGCTACACCCCGATCGTTATTAGCTACCGAGCCGAAGTCAACATATGAACAACAAAACCTATGCCACGGTACTAGAGGTAAGCGGTAGAGGTACCATGACCATGGTCAATCACATAGAAGGACCAATCGCGTTATTCAATGCTTGCAAGACATAATTCGTTCGTTCATTAATGCATGTATTCATCATCATTCTTCTTTTCGTTCATTCGTTAATACATGCATTCGTCATCATGTTCCTCTTTCATTATCTTTCACTTTACGATACATAATACTTCATTAGTTCATTCTCGTTATTCGTAAAGTTTCAGAAAGATAAACATACACAATTACAAGGAACATACACACTCATCATACATACTCATCATACATTCATCATCATACATTCATCATCATACATTCATCATCATACGTAGCATCATACCATACTTAACAATATTTTAATAATATTGTTAACAATAATACACTGATAATAATATCAGTAACAATAAGGGTTAACCATAATCATCATTACATGCATGAAACATCATCATTTGTTAACCCTAGTCAGCCCTGGTCAAAACCTCGAACTTCGGTATTGCAGGAATTTTCTGAAAAATTCTAAGTGTCCTAGGCGTTTGAGCCCTGTTGGGCGTATAAGCCCTCTGGCCGTATGACCCCTGTTAGGCGTAAGAGCACTGCTGGACTTTTCATCTTATACTTAGAATTTATCATCTGGTCATACGACCACACTGTTGGTCGTATGAGCACTATTGGTCGTACCATTCCCTAGACTTAGAAACATGTTCTGATCATACGACCACACTGTTGGTCGTATGAACACTAGTGGACTCATCATCATACTTAGACAAATATCACTTGGTCATACGACCACACTGTTGGTCGTATGAGTCCTATTGGACCAACACTTAGAAATATAACTTGGTCATACGACCATACTGTTGGTCGTATGAGTCCTGTTAGACTCATCAACACTTAGAAAATTATATCTCCTGGTCATACGACCACACTATTGGTCGTATGAGCACTGGTGGACTCATCAGCCTGTAATTATTCTAAGTCCAGATTCCAGTAGTATTAGTAACCTGTTCAGATATCTAAGTCCCAAACATCAAAATGCCTAGTTCTAAACATATACACATGATTCTAGGCATAAATCTAACATAAACATAAACATACATACATTCATTTCATACGGGTATCAACCCAAATTTTATAAAAACATACTTACATGCATTTCCAGCCCCAAACGTTTAAAAACCAGTAAAAAGGGGTCTAGAACTCACCTTAGTTGTTTTCTTCGAATTTCCACCCTTCACCCGAGCTGTTAAACGGGTTCTAACACCTAGGAATCCTTCGAACACGCATTCAAACACATATACACACACATAAGCACATAACCGAGGCTAATTTAGCCAAGAACAACTAACAAAACATTAAACCTTACCTAAAATTTCGAATCCTGTTTGATCTTCTTTCTCAACCCGAAGCTTTTCTTCTTTCTCTCTCTAAAGTCGAATGAAAATGTTATGCAGAAGGTAATGGGCGGCCATGCCACCTTTTTACCAACTTTTTTTTTTATTATTTTACACTTTTGGTCCCTCAATTTTGTGATTGACTTCTTTTTCCTCCTTTTTCCTTCTCTTTATTCTTTTATTTCTTGCTAATAAAAATACGGGTGTTACAAGTCCACCCCCCTTATATAGGTTTCGTCCCCGAAACCTGTTATTCCTCAAACAGATGTGGGTAATGTTGCCTCATCTCCTCCTCAGTCTCCCACGTAGACTCGGATCCCTTCCTGTGCTTCCACTGTACACGCACAAGAGGAAACACTTTATTCCTCAACCTCTTTTCTTTACGATCAATGATTGCCACTGGTTGCTCCACGTAATTGAGCCGTTCGTCTACTTCAATATCCTCCAGTGGTACAACCATGTCTTCATCAGCTAAGCATTTCCTCAGATGAGATACATGGAATGTGGGATGAATTCCACTTAACTCATTGGCAATTCCAGTCGATAGGCCACCTCCCCTACTCGTGTAATAATTCGGAAAGGTCCTATGTACCTCGGGCTTAGCTTACCTCTTTTCCTGAATCTGATAATACCTTTCCAAGGTGAGACCTTCAACATGACTCGGTCGCCAACCTTGAACTCTATCGGTCTTCGCCTCTTGTCAGCATACGACTTTTGCCTATCTTTTGCCGCCTTCATGAAGGCTTTGATCCTTTCTAATTTCTCAGTCGTTGCTTCAATCACCTCAACACCTCCCAATTCCTTCTGTCCAATGTCTCCCCAACATACGGGCGTCCTACATCTCCTACCATATAGCATCTCGTATGGTGGCATGCCAATACTGGCATGATAGCTATTGTTGTACGAGAATTCTGCTAACGGCAGGTGGTCGTCCCAACTTCCACCAAAATCGATCACGCACGCCTGAAGCATGTCTTCGAGTGTTTGGATCGTCCTCTCAGACTGACCGTCCGTCTGGGGTGATATGCTGTACTAATGTGTAGTCTCGTCCCCATCGCATCATGAAATCTTTTCCAAAACTTGGAGGTAAAACCGGGTGTCACGATCAGACACAATAGACACCGGCACACCATGACGAGCTACAATTTCTTTGATGAACAGATCCGCCAATCTTTCAGACGAGTACGTCTCGCGGATCGGTAGGAAGTGGGCACTCTTTGTCAAGCGGTCAACTATCACCCATATAGCATCATACCCTTTAGGGGTACGTGGTAACTTTGTGATAAAGTCCATGGTGATATGCTCCCACTTCCACTCGGGTATATCCAACGGTTGGATCTTCCCGTAGGGTTTCTGGTGTTCCGCCTTCACTTATAAACAAGTCAGGCACTTACTCACGTACTCCACTACGTCACGTTTCATACCCGGCCACCAGTAATCCTTCTTCATATCGTGGTACATTTTGGTAGCACCGGGGTGAATGGAGTATCGGGTCTTATGGGCCTCGTCCATAATCCTTTCACGTAGATCCCCGTATCGAGGAATCCACATTCGCCCAAATCGGGTCTTAACACCTAGAGTGTTCTCACCCAACTCCGTCACTAGACCTCTCATCCTTTCGGAGTTAAGACGATCTTCTTTCAAAGCCTCGTCTTGAAACTCCTTAACCTGTGTCATCACGTCAGAGGTCATGATCAACTGATAAGCCTTCACCCGGATCGGCTCAGGCCTTTCTTTTCGGCTAAGGGCATCAGCCACCACATTGGCTTTGCCCGGGTGGTAATGGATCTCATAATCATAATCTTTTATCAGTTCCAACCACCGCCTCTGCCTCATGTTTAGATCCTTCTGCTCGAAGAAGTACTTCAAGCTTTTGTGGTCAGTGAAGATTGTGCACTTCGTCCGTATAGATAGTGCCGCCAAATCTTCAACGCAAAAACCACCGCGGCTAATTCTAGATCATGTGTGGGATAGTTGACTTCGTGGGTCTTCAGCTGTCGAGATGCGTAGGCTATGACCTTTCCGCGTTGCATCAATACGCAACCCAGCCCAGAATAGGATGCATCCGAATAGACCACTAAGTCTTCATTTCCCTCGGGCAATGTCAAGACAGGAGCTTGTGTCAGTCTCGTTTTCAATTCCTCGAAAGCATCCTCCTGTTCTCGACCCCACATGAACTTTACATCCTTGCGAGTCAATTTTGTCAAAGGTGAGGCTATCTTGGAGAAGTCTTGAATAAATCTCCTATAGTAGCCCACCAACCCCAAGAACCTACGAATCTCGGATGGCGTCTTTGGTGATTTCCATTGCATCACAGCCTCAACCTTTGCTGGGTCCACCATTATTCCTTCTGCATTTACCACGTGACCCAGAAATTGTACCTCGCGTAACCAGAACGCACATTTGGAGAACTTAGCATACAGTTTCTCCCTTCTCAAAGTATCCAATACTTCCCGAATGTGACCGGCATGCTCTTCTTCGCTCCTCGAATAAATCAGGATATCATCGATGAACACAATCACTGATTTATCTAACATTGGCCGACACACTCGGTTCATCAAATCCATAAAAGCAGCTGGCACGTTAGTTAGACCAAATGACATAACGAGAAACTCATAGTGTCCATAACGCGTACGAAAAGCTGTTTTAGGAATGTCCTGCTCCTTTACCTTCAATTGATGGTAGCCAGATCGAAGATCTATCCTCGAGAACCAACTGGCACCCTGGAGCTGATCGAACAAGTCATCGATCCTCGGTAACGGATACCGATTCTTTATTGTCAACTTGTTCAATTCACGGTAGTCGATACACATTCTCATGCTACCGTCCTTCTTTTTCACAAATAAGACCGGGGCACCCCAAGGAGAGATACTCGGTCTAATGAAGCCTTGTCAAGCAACTCCTGCAGTTGCTCCATCAACTTCTTCATCTCCGTAGGAGCTAATCAATACGGTGCCTTGGCGACAGGTTGGGCACCGGGTATTAAGTCAATTTGAAATTCAATTTCGCGGTCAGGTGGCAACCCGATAAGTCTTCCGGGAACACATCTGGAAACTCACACACAACCGGAACGTCGGATAGTTGTGGTGTTGGTGTTTCCACATCCTTCACATAACATAGTTAGGCGTTGCACCCACGCCTCATGCACTTCCCCGCCACCGCCATCGAAATCACTTTCGGAATCATCGTTACCCGATCACCGTATATTGTCACCAGACTCCCGTCAGATGCCGTCAATCTAATCATCTTCTTTCGACATACAATATTCGCTTCATAGGTCGCCAACCAATCCATCCCTAGTACTACATCAAATCCACCTAGGGGCATCACATGTAATCTAGCAGCAAACCTATGACCTTCTAATTCTATGGTACAGTCCTCTATCACATCAGTAACTCTAGTGGACTTACCAATAGCAGTTTCTACTTCAAAGGGCTCATCAATGCATTTACATCTAACAGGCAATTTAGCACAGAAAGTAGCAGAAATGAAACTCTTACTAGCACCAGAATCAAATAACACAGAAGCAAGAGTTTGATTTACTAGAAACGTACCTGACACCACATCGGGGTCCGTCCTAGCCTCTTCCTGCGTCATAGTGAAAGCCCTGGCACTTGCTCTCGGACCTTCACTTCCCGTCTTCTTTACCCCTGAAGCCTCAGCCCTCGGCTTCTTACAGTCCCTGCTCATATGGCCACTTTCTCCACAGTTAAAGCACTTGCCCATCCGGCAATCTTTTGATATGTGCCCTGTCTTCCCGCAGAGGTTGGATCCCCATTTGCACTCCCCTGAGTGCTCCCTTCCACACTTACCACACTTCCTCACCCCAGCTCCAGACATGACCACTCGGCGGTCATCCACCCTTGCCTTCTTGTTGTTCGTCGAAGTATCACCCCGACAAATCTCTTCCCCTGCCAGTTCTTCTCTCCACTTCCTTTCTTGCTTCCCTCAGCCTTTACCAAAGCAGCCCGTTCATCGAATAACCTTCCCGCCAAATCCACTGCCGACCTGAAAGTGCTTGGTCGGGCAGAAATCAAGTGCCAACAAATTTCAGCTGGCAGCCCCTGAATATACCGGTTGATCTTTCGAGACACCGGCGTCACCTGCTCCGGCACCAACAGCGCCAACTCGTTAAACTTGGTGGTATATTGTTGGTGGGTCATCGTCCCCGCCTCCAACTGCAAGAACTCCCTCTCTATTCTATCCATTTCCGACGAGGACTGAATTCCTCGATCACCAGCCTTTTTAACTCAGCCCACTTCATCTTCCCTATAGCCCTGCTACCCTCGGCTTGGACTATATTTTTCCACCAGCATAAAGCCGACCCTGTAAAAGAGTGGGTAGCAAACTTCACCTTCTTGTCCTCCTGGCAATCACTAATATCGAGGACAGCTTCCATTTCCATCACCCATTGGTGAGCATCAGTAGCAGTACCAGAGCCATCAAAAGTTGGGGGCTTGCACCTCATGAATGCCCCGTAGTTACAACCCGGGCTGTCTCCCGTAACTGTTCTTCTTCCTCTTCCTCTTCATCATCAGATAATACTGTTTCTGCTTCTGTCTGTTGCTGTCTACCCGAGGACCGATTCCTCCCTCGTCTATCGTCCTCACGTACTGCCTTTATCACTTCGGTCACTACAGACGGTAAGATCGTCTGCATGACTTGGTGCACCTCCTCGATCACTGTCTCTTTCACCGAGGCCCTCACATTATCACTCTCATCCACTCCCCCCGAGGGAGTAGTATTAGGTTCTTCGGGAACCTTCTTCTCTTGTCTAGGCCTTCCTCTTGTGGCTCGTGGTTCCGCACCACTTCCGCCACTGCCTCCACCAAGTGGGGCTTTAGATGATCTACCACCAACCATCTTCTATCACACTGGAAGATTCAAACACCAACACGGTCATTCAAGGAAATAGCTCAGTTCATGTCGAGTATAGTAAGTCCCTAATTACAGTGGCCAGTTGTGATTAGCCACTTACTCTACTCTTCACACCCCGAGCATTACCTATCCTGACTACATTAGTATCTAAGTCTAACAGTACACATAAACACATAACATGCACACGTAACACTAGTTAACTTTCAAGAAAATACCTGATGGCACGCAACTACTCAGATGGCATTCTCTTCCTTTCTGTCCCATTTTCAGTTTAAGTTTAGGTTTATTTTAAAATTTACCCATTTTACTTAAACTTTGGCTCTGATACCAACTTGTAAGGCCCCGTTCCCGGGCACCTCATAGTTGGTCGTCATTACCCATAAAACATACATTTAATATAACTTAATAAAAACCATGCAGCAGAAACTTTAAATTTACTATAAATGCTTTTGCAAAGTAATACAACACCCATTACAAAATATCGTTTGTTTGCATTACAATACAAAAACATTAACAAAAGAATGCCATCCCAAAAGAGCTGAGTAGCCACCTCGTGCCATCCTCAGCAACACTACCTGCCAACTGGAAAATACATAAAAGTCAGCGTTGCTGAGTGAGTTCTAGTTTTGTAATAAAACATACTTTTACTTATTCAAAAGTATCCTTTCATGCATGCGTTCATACGTCATACGTACACAGAGATAATATTCGTTATTATCTTCATCATTCGTTATTCATCGTTATCTTTAACTTCTCGTATGGATTCTGTCAGGCTTTACCCACTTCATAGCACTTGGCTATGATTACTGTGGTCGAATGACAAGAATCCCGTTCGTACTTACTTGCATACATTGAAAGGTGAATTGTACCAATACCATATGCTACACCCGATCGTTATTAGCTACCGGGCCGAAGTCAACATATGAACAACAAAACGTATGCCACGGTACTAGAGGTAAGCGGTAGAGGTACCATGACCATGGTCAATCACATAGAAGGACCAATCGCGTTATTCAATGCTTGCAAGACATAATTCGTTCGTTCATTAATGCATGTATTCATCATCATTCTTCTTTTCGTTCATTCGTTAATACATGCATTCGTCATCATGTCCTCTTTCATTATCTTTCACTTTACGATACATAATACTTCATTAGTTCATTCTCGTTATTCGTAAAGTTTCAGAAAGATAAACATACACAATTACAAGGAACATACACACTCATCATACATACTCATCATACATTCATCATCATACATTCATCATCATACATTCATCATCATACGTAGCATCATACCATACTTAACAATATTTTAATAATATTGTTAACAATAATACACTGATAATAATATCAGTAACAATAAGGGTTAACCATAATCATCATTACATGCATGAAACATCATCATTTGTTAACCCTAGTCAGCTCTGGTCAAAACCTCGAACTTCGGTATTGCAGGAAATTTCTGAAAAATTCTAAGTGTCCTAGGCGTTTGAGCCCTGTTGGGCGTATAAGCCCTCTGGCCGTATGACCCCTGTTAGGCGTAAGAGCACTGCTGGACTTTTCATCTTATACTTAGAATTTATCATCTGGTCATACGACCACAATGTTGGTCGTATGAGCACTATTGGTCGTACCATTCCCTAGACTTAGAAACATGTTCTGATCATACGACCACACTGTTGGTCGTATGAACACTAGTGGACTCATCATCATACTTAGACAAATATCACTTGGTCATACGACCACACTGTTGGTCGTATGAGTCCTATTGGACCAACACTTAGAAATATAACTTAGTCATACGACACACTGTTGGTCGTATGAGTCCTGTTAGACTCATCAACACTTAGAAAATTATATCTCCTGGTCATACGACCACATTGTTGGTCGTATGAGCACTGGTGGACTCATCAGCCTGTAATTATTCTAAGTCCAGATTCCAGTAGTATTAGTAACCTGTTCAGATATCTAAGTCCCAAACATCAAAATGCCTAGTTCTAAACATATACACATGATTCTAGGCATAAATCTAACATAAACATAAACATACATACATTCATTTCATACGGGTATCAACCCAAATTTTATAAAAACATACTTACATGCATTTCCAGCCCCAAAACGTTTAAAAACCAGTAAAAGGGGTCTAGAACTCACCTTAGTTGTTTTCTTCGAATTTCCACCCTTCACCCGAGCTGTTAAAGGGTTCTAACACCTAGGAATCCTTCGAACACGCATTCAAACACATATACACACACATAAGCACATAACCGAGGCTAATTTAGCCAAGAACAACTAACAAAACATTAAAACCTTACCTAAAATTTCGAATCCTGTTTGATCTTTTTTCTCAACCCGAAGCTTTTCTTCTTTCTCTCTCTAAAGTCGAATGAAAATGTTATGCAGAAGGTAATGGGCGGCCATGCCACCTTTTACCAACTTTATAAGATTTTTTATTATTTTACACTTTTGGTCCCTCAATTTTGAGGTTGACTTCTTTTTCCTTTTTCCTTCTCTTTATTCTTTTATTTCTTGCTAATAAAAATACGGGTGTTACAATGGTGTTCCGCAATAGTGATTAATGATGTACGGTTGTAGGTTAGATTATGTGGGTTCTACCGATCGTGTAAGTAAACTTATTATTTCTATGACATTAAGAATGATGAAGGTGTTTGAATGGTGATAATGATGATAGTTTGATGATGATGGTGATGATAGATTGATGATGATGATATTAGGATTATAGTTTGATGATGGTAATGTATTGATGATAGATGTGTTATGATAATGGTTTGACAATAGATATGTTATGGTGATGGTTTGATGATGATGATTCTGGCTCACTGTTCATCGAGCGAACTTATCTAAGTACCGGGAGACTTTGTGAACGAGAGTTCACACCCGTGCCCAGTTGCTAGGTAAAAGAATAGTTTCGCTAGGATGTATAAAGCGAACATATAAGTTCGCTGAGAAGGTTTAGATGATTATGGTTTCGGCTTATTATGTTGGTAGTGTCAATGATGTTTATGTGATGATGATGATATGAGAATGATAAAGGGGGATGTTATAAATTATGATGATTAATGGTGAAATAACCAAAGTCCTAACGAAAGTTAGGCGAATCTGTCGGGCAAAAGAGTAGATTCGCTAAGAACGGATTCAGCGAAACTGTAGTTTCGCTGGGGAGGGCTTGGCGAAATTGGCTTTATAATGTGGTGCTTCTTGGATTTTCTCTTAGGGTTTTCGACTTCCGGCTACCTAGGTGAGTTCTAGATCCCCTTCTTTTATACATGCTTTACTGTTTTGGGGACGACATACATACCATATGATTTATAATTAAAACTATTTTTAAATAATTCGTTATATGATTTGATAAAGTAATAACTGTGAATTAGGTATATTTACTGCCTATAGATAGAATGATTTAAAGAAAAATGTGACAACTAAATAGATACGGTTACGCGTTATGATGACTAGTACTTGGTATGTGTGTACTTAATAAGCTAAGTATTATATATATTAAGTGAAAGATGATACTAATGAGAAGTGGAACTTAACAAATGTTACCCCCGGGCCCGTTTGATGATGAAAAGTCTTGCAAGCACTATGATAGACTTCACTTATGTGAGTCTGATGTATGATGATGGATCCGTATTCATGAGCGGGCTATGTGCCTAGCAGTGTGGATCAACTGTCGGGGGAAGCTACCATGAAGATGTGTACCGACGGGGATCGATCAACCGTCGGGGGGTAGCGACCATGGATAACGTGTACCGACGGGGATTGACATTCGTTGTCAATCAACATGGAGATCTTGCTATGTGCAAATCTCGCCTATGATGAAGTGAAACGTAATGAAAGAATGAAAGATAATGAACGTGCCTAATGTGATGCAAGTAATGTTCGTAGTATGATGTATGCGTGTTCATTATATGAAAGGATAAAAGATTATATTTTCTTATTTATATAAAACTAGAACTCACTCAGCGAAGCTGACTTTTGTATGTATGTTAGATTGTTTGGCAGGTAAATCAAGTTTCAGGGCAAGACCTGATTAGGAGCTACTTGGAGGGTGAAGACTGGCATCCTGTAAAGATTCAACCAGCTTTTATGTTTTGTGTAATAATAAAAGAGTAAATTTTGTTATGGCAACGATTTGTAAATAAAGAACTTCTAGTACAAATCAGGGTTTGACTCTAAGTTGGTGCTTTAGTTTTATTTATATAATTAACATTGTTATAATTCCGCTGCTTTAATGAATAACACTTTATCAGTTTTGAACTATAAATAAGGTTTTATACAAAATGGCCAATTTGTGAGGTTTCCGGATTCGGGGCCTTACACATTACAAAAATGGTTTTCACTTTCACACTGAAAGCAGACTATTTTAGGGTCGATAGGGTTTTTGCAGTCTCGAGAAATGTGTCCCTTCTTTTTACAGTTGTAGCAAACCACTGTCATACAGTTTCCTGTATGATATCTTTGGCAGATATTACACTGTGGTGGTTTATCCATTTTCTTTCCCTGAGCTGTTCCCAAGAAACTTCTTGGTGGAGGTCAGGTTACTCTTTTCTGGAAACTTTCTCCAGATCTTCTTCCAGAGTGGTTTTCAGGCCATTTTCTTTTCTCTCCTACCTGTGGGTGACTTAATGATCCATTTCTGATCATCTCATCTGTCAGACTTCCTGACAGAATTACTGCTTCTTGGAAGGTTTTGGTTCTTGCAGATTTCACTAACCCTCTTATTTGTGGTACTAATCCCCAAATATACCTTCCTATCCTTTTGATTCCGGGGTTATCAGATGTGGTACTAACCTGGATAGTTCATTATACCTATCAGTATATTCCCGGTGTGCGGCTCCTTTCATTTCTAATGCTAAAAATTCAGCCTCTAGTTTTTCTATTTCATTATAAGGACAGTATTTTTCTATCACTAGATTTCTAAATTCTTCCCAACTCATCCCATTCATAACATTCCTACCCCTAGTGTGTACTTCCATTTTCCACCAGGATTGTGCTTCTCCCTTTAGTGAATGCGAGGCAAATAGCGTCTTGAAATTTTCAGCACAGTTACTGATTTCCAAAACTTCTTCCATTTCGTCTAGCCATCTCAAAGCTTGTACAACTCCACTTTTTCCATCAAATTCCCGGGGTCTGCAAGACATGAAGGTCTTGTAAGAACATGCCTTTGAGATTCCATTTAGAATCTCCTATTCCTGTTGTTCTTCTGGGATAATATTTCAGGCCTTGTTGGTGGGTGTGAGGTAGTTCCAATATTTAGATTTTGCTGGAGTTAGGTTATTAAGGTAGGTAGGGTAGCTTCTATTTGTTGTGTTATCATCTAAGAAATCCTATCATTCTCACTTGCATCAGTGTTTATGGGTGTTTCTTCCCCAAGTCTGGTTCTAGGTCGTCCCACTCGAGCTGTTCTCCGGACAGGCTGAGTGCTTCTTTTTGGCGGCATGATTCACTGTAGTGAATTTTAACATTAGTATCACAAATAATATATTCTAACACAAAATCATTTATATCAAATAAATACTTTAACATAAAAGTACATATATCAGTTAAGTTCTTATTCCGTTTATTTGGATAGGTTAGACTATAGTCTTCTAGTTCCTGTGAATCCAATTCCAGATCCTTGTGAAAATACTTTTCTTGGGCGTCTTGAGCTTTTTTATGTCCTTCTGGATTTTCCAGATTCCTAGCTGTATTTTCTTAAGTTTTCTAAGAGTTTGTCGAGCCGTTTTTACCTGATCCAACTCATGTCTTTTAGTGCCCTCATTTTACCTTTAAAGGAATCAGAAGGTTGTATTTCTAAATCCCCAGTTTGCTTAGCTCTAAACTTGTGCCCACGTTGTATCTTTTTCCTAGGAGTCTTAATTGTATATCCTCCACGTGTACTGGTGCACGTCGAACATAAAATTTAATTCTTTTTCTAGTTGGGTATTTCTATAGCTTGTTGGGGAATTTCCATAGCTTGTTGGGGTTCTGGTTCAGAAGTTATTTCCTTAAAGTTGCTATGGTCCGGACATTCTGTAGGATCGGTCTCGTAGTGGTAACTATCTGAATTCATAACTGCACGGATTTCTTAACAACTTTTCACAAAATGGTTAGTCAAATAATTATTAAAATTTTGTTAGAATCTTAATCACAAAATTACAAAATTTCACATAATCCACATAATTCATATAAAATCATAAATCATATATAAAATAATTCTAAGTATTTCTTGAGCTTATGGTTATAGTCTAGATATTTTGAAAATATCTAATTCCTTATAACCAATGGCTCTGATACCAACCTGTCACATCCCGTCGGAAGCGTGAAATGCGGTTCGGGTGTGACTTGCTTTATCAGAGTACATCAATTATAGCGGAATAAACACAATAAACATATATACATAAAATCATAAAGTAGGACATGCATTTATTCTTAATATTCGAGATTACATCTTATACATAAGTTTTCGAAATTAGATATAATCTTTCTACAACTTGGTTAAACTACTGCATGTCTTCAGATACGGTGGAAGTGTGCGTCACTTCAGATACGGTGGAAGTGTGTGTCAACATACACACTATAATCAACTATGTTGACTGTGAGTGTAACACAAACCCTTCCAACGATTTCTCCCCAACCATTGTGAACTTCAAAACTAAAGTCAAAGGTGTTAGACATCGTTTCCTGAAAAAGCATACTTAAACCAGTCAACAAAAAGTTGGTGAGAAACATAGGTTTATATCCAAACAAAATATTTTGTTGATGTACCAATTACAACTAAAGCTGCTCACAACATAATCATACTGTCACGAAATAATTCATAAAATCAGATAATATTATATCTCAACCCTCATTCGGTTAGGTGCAGGAAAATAGCAGTAACACTGATCCTGTTGGTGTAAATATTCTCCTAAGTAGCGCTACTAATATTATCGGACGGTTCCTCATTCGAATTAATGGTTGTATCACAAATGACAAGAAGTATCAAAATATTTTCAAGATAATACATCAACATAACCAGTATGCATTTCCTCCAAAAAACTTTACAAATACCAAAAGGGTTGAAAATGGGGCTATGAAACTCACCGTGTCTCCAAACTTGAACCTTTAAAATAGTTCACAGTATCAGACATAATTTTCTTTAAAATTTTCAGAACCACATATTTACTAATTTTTGAAAGTTCATCTGAAAAATGGTCACATGATATTACCACAAAATTATAATTGGTTTATTACACATAATCACTTATGATTAGTCCAAAGTTTCCATAAATCACCAAAATTACCTTTAGTTATCTAAAAATCACCAAAAATTCATAGACTATTATCTCAATAGTTAGTAATATCCCATAATTTTTATAATATCTAACTCCCAACAGAATATTTTCTATAATTTTTATGCTATTCCCATAATGGATTAAAAATAGCTTCTGTAATTTATAAATTCTCAAAATTTTATAGACAGCTTATTATATAACATAGAATATAATATAAATATTTCAAGGTCTAAATTATATCAAATCAGATTTGTAAATTTTACAATAATATTAATATTTAACAAAAATAGTTATATAATTCTAAAAATTATGGAATTTATATATTCTGTATACCCAGATTTAATATTTCATCCATGATTTTCTCAGAATTTATTATATACTTTAGATATTTATTCTGATTTATCTACTGCAGAATACATAAAAATTCGTATCTTAATTATAATAAAGAAATAAATTCTGAAATATTTCCAAATACGTGTATACTTCAAAAGGGTCATTCTGTGAATTTATCAAAATTTTCCCGAATTTATTTATATTTTGATATTTTCTCTATTTTCATTATTTAAAACAATTTATATAAATTGTTTACTTATCAAAATTTTGTCAAAGTTTCCTGAACAATATTTCAATATATAAATAAAGATTTTTCAATGTTTATTCCCATAATTGCATTTGTTTAGTATTTTACTAGATTTTCTTAATAGTTTCAAGAGTTAATCTTTGTAAATTCAAAATATATTTTTTATTACAAGTTTTCTGAGTTTTTGTAAATCATTACTTATGATTAAGGAACTTAAAAAATGCTTTCAAAGTTGGTTTTGGTGTTTTAATACCAAAACTTAATGATATATGTGTTTTATAACACATATGTAACAAAATAATAAAGGCTAATGAACTAAACCTTGTGAGCGGGTTTTTGACTGCTTTAAACCGAGAGGAAAGGCTGTGAGGATCGTAGCTAGTGATGATGGTTGTGGGTAGTGATACAGTTGGTGATGGTGGTGTGGTTATTGTTTTAGTGGTTGTTGTTTTAGTTGTTGTTGGTTGTTATTTGGTAATGTTGGTTGGCGATGGTGGTGTGATTGATAAGTGAAAACCGAGAGGTGAGAGGGAGAGAAGGACAAGGTGGTGATCGGGTGTGGTGGTGCTAAAGCTGATTGTGGTCGGGTGGTTGTTGTTTTGTTTATAGGAGAGCCGAGAGAGAGTGAAGGACAAAGATATGGTTTGTTGAGTTGAGATGAGGCCAAGGGATTGAGAGTAGTAAGGGGAATCTTATAGTAATGTGTTGTGTTCATGTAGTGCCCGAGATCTGTTTAATGTGCCCAAGGAGTCAGTTTTTAAGATAGTGATTCATCAATGAATATAGGCATAGCTTGGGTGAGTAAGTTAGCCTAGATGCATTAGGTGGCAAGCAAGGATGTTCATGGTGATAGGTGGCAGCCTAAGGAATGGTTATGGTGTGAATGTGAGGTTGTTTAGTCAAGATAGGAGTCTAGGTGGCGAGTGGTGGTGATAGTAGGATGGCGGTTTAGAGAGGAACCGAGAGATAAGTGTAAGATGGCAACTAGGGGTTGACTTTAAGGTGTGAATGTGAAGTTTATAGGGTAGTGTGGTGGCAATTTAGCGTGGTGTGGTGGCGGTTTGATGGTGTGAACTCGAGGTGGCAGGATGGTGATAGTAATCGGGTGGGTGGTATGGTGGTGGTTTCAGATGGTATGGTGGTGGTTTAGAGGAGGGAGCAAGGTGGCTATGAAACCGAGGGTTTTGGGAGGTTTGGTGTTAGTTTTAGGTTTAGAGTTTTGGATTTAGTTATATTTGTTTTAGTTTTAATATATATATATATACATATATATAGATGTATTCATAGATATATGCATAAGTGGACTTTTGTAACATATATCATATATGTACACGCATATGAACTTGATTTCGATACATATATATAAGCATACAAACTTTCCATATATATATCTTCATGCAAGCTTGAATTTCCAAATATATATATATATATGCATGCATACTTAAATTTTCATATACATATATACAGGTAAGCATGCATACGTAAAGTTGGGTGTATATGTGATTTTCTGATATATATATATATATACATGCATACGTAAATTTTTACTATAGATGCATGCATGCAAACATGCATACGTCCATTCATAATTATATTTATACTAGACATAATATTAATGTGATTGTAACGTAAATGTGATCGTAATATCATAATAAATTTTTAGGGTTGTCACAGAATAATAAATCAAATTATTTATTTATTAATCTTTATAACTTTTATAAAGCTTGTAAACTTTATAATTTGATTATTTATTTTCACTTAATGATTAAAATTCATAAATACTAATAAAGATTTATAAGTTTATTAAAATTCATTTTATAACTTAATAAATTTTAATAAGACTTTTTCCGTTTAGTTATTTATTATAAAATGATTAATAGATCTTTATAACTTTTATAAAGAAGTATTTATAAATTATTACAAGTTATTTAGATGTTTAATAAATGAATAATTCACAATATAAATTACACATTTAATGCATTTGATCCATTACAATTATTATAAAAGAAAATGGATTCGGGTTTTAACTTGGAAAAAAAATGGCGGATGTTACACTAGCTGCGTTGCTGGCCAGATGAACGATGGATGGATCTAACACAGGGTTGAGGCACATAAACATGTAAATATTAGTAACTTTCTATGGGACGAAGAAGATGATGGAGGTAAAAGTATATCTAAATTATGTATACTATATATAATACATATTAGAAGGATAAGATGGTAATTTTATTTAAAGTGTAGACATATATACAACATTTTAAGCATAAAGTACAAGTGTACAATGCTTTATGCAATATTTCATTTTATGACCTCATTTAATTATTTCTTCTAATATATATTATTTAGTACACACTATTAATATATATTTAATTATGATATTATTTAATTCACTAATAAATTATTATTTTATTTATAATAATATAAATTGATATTTAAATTTATAGTTACTAATCATATTTTTATAAGTAAATACTATTTAAATTAATATATTTGTAACACCCTCAAATTTTTAACAATAATATAATAAGGAGGGTGCTAGTTAACAATTAGTAACTACAAAAGCGGAACTTTACATATATTACATATATTAAAACTGTTTACATCGTTAAACATATTTACAAGACTTTAACCAACATTCAAAACTTTGTTAAAACTTAAGTACTTCATTCCTTAAAAACCCAACTTTTGTGGCCAGTATCATACACCATAACCGGAAGCTAATTCTGTGGGGGGACCATCACGAGCACCTCTAATACTACCTGGCATGCATTAGAAAACAAACACAAAATCAGATATACTGGTGAGTTCTAACATACACCACATTTCAATAACATTAACTCATCAACAGTTACCACACCGAATGATTCACACACACATTCATCAGTCCATTTATTTATCCCAGTATTGATATGCATATCGAATACCCACAAGGTATTTATGGACATCTTTTTATCAATTTTAATTTGGTGGGTCAAACCTCCACCTCGCGCGTTGACGGGTCAAACCTCCATCTATAGTTTGGTGGGTCAAACCTCCACCTCGCGCGTTGACGGGTCAAACCTCCGTCTATAATTGGCGTTGACGGGTCAAACCTCCGCCTATAATTGGTGGGTCAAACCTCCACCTCGCCATTTACCATAATTTACCACTTTCAACTCATTTTCACATTTATATTTATTTATATGCATGCCAGTGCCCGATTTTATCAAACAACATTTATCAAACGGCATAATCACATAAAAAGGGCAATTAGAACTCACCTTAATGTTTCCAACAAGTGGTTATCAATCCAATTATGCTAGGGCAGCTAAAACTTCTCTTTCTCAAAGCAAATCTAAAATAATAACCCTAACTTAGTCAAATTTCCCCTAGCTGACCACTTCACACGACTAAGGCTATACGACTAGACTCATTCGTGCGACTGAACATGCGACTGAGCTTAGTCGTACGAATGGACCATACGACAGAGGTGCGAATGAGCTATAACAGGGTTTGTGCGAATGACCTCCATTCGTGCGATTGGTTCATGCGACTGAACTTCAGTCGCACGATTGAACAATGCGGTTGACTCAGTCCCACGAATGGGTCAAGCGACTGGGCTCATTCGCCGGAAACGGATCAGCAGCTATGTTCTTGACATATTTGATCCAAAAACTCGAGTTTTAACTATTTGGATTATACCATATTCACAACAGAACGTATATACTTCATTTACAACCATTTCGGGTCTTTATTTCATCAAACTTCCTAAAAACTAGGGCCTGAACCTTCATTTTTCAGTTTAACAAAAGATTGAACAGAAACTCTGATTTAAACATGTTTTTTGGATCAATTCCCACCACCCACACAGCTTAACATATTCAAAATCGATCCGTACCAAGCAAACTTACCAAAACGGAGCTAGTTTGATCAATTTGGGCAAGAGCAGGGTGTTTGGGTTCAAAAGGGAACAAGGGAAGGAGGTTCAGCAGGTAAAATCTGCTTGTTAATACCCTTAACCGCCCTACTTATCCTTCATGCTTATTTTTAGCCGACATACTCAATCGCACGACTGGCTTATTCGCACGACTCAATCGTGCGATTGAGCCCATACGCCCGTCATTCGTGCGATTGAGCTTCATTCGCACGTATGGCATGCGAATGAACACTAATTTTAATTAAATAAATAAATTTTGAACTTTTGGATGTTACAAGTCTACCCACCTTATTTAGGGTTTCGTCCTCGAAACCTGACTAAAACAAATGAGGGTAGTTCCGTCTCATATCTTCTTCTGGTTCCCAGGTTGACTCAGATCCTTGGCGATGTGCCCACTGCCCGGACTAAGCTAATGCTTTTATTTCTAAGTTTCTTCTCTTTACGATCCATAATGGCCACAGGTTGTTCGACATAATTGAGCTTCTCATCAACCTCAATATCATCTAATGGTACATATTGAGTTTCATTAGCTAAACACTTCCGTAACTGAGAGACGTGGAAGGTTGGATGAATAGCACTTAATTCTTCAGGCAAGTCCAATCTATACGCCACGTACCCTACTTTCTCCACTATTTGGAAAGGTCCAATAAAACGTGGACTTAGTTTGCCTCTCTTTCTAAATCGAATAATGCCCTCCAGGGAGAAACTTTTAACAAGACAAAATCCCCAACTTTAAATTCTAATGGTTTCCTTCTACGATCTGCATATGATTTCTGCCTACTTTTCGCCTCTCTAATACGATTTTTAACTACTTCAAACTTTGACATTGTTTCTTCAACTATTTCACTATTTCCCAATTCCCGTTGCCCTATATCTCCCCAATAAAGTGGAGTTCTACACTTTCTTCCATACAACATCTCAAACGGAGACATCTGAAGGGTAGCTTGATAACTGTTGTTGTATGCAAATTCAGCTAAAGGAAGATGACTATCCCAGCTACCTCCAAAATCAATACTACATGCCCGTAGCATATCCTCCAATGTCTGAATAGTTCTTTCACTATGACTATCTATTTGGGGATGATAGGCTGTACTAAAGTAAAGTCTAGTTCCCATGGCTTCGTGAAATTTTCTCCAATACCTGGAGGTAAATCTGGCATCTCTATCAGACGTGATACTTTTCGGAACTCCATGCAATCTAACTATTTCTTTAGTAAAAATATCAGCTAACTTTTCCACCGAATAAGTTTCCCGTATTGGTAGAAATAAAGCACTCTTGGTTAGCTGATCTACCACTACCCAAATAGTATCATAACCTTTTGGTGTACGGGGCAACTTCGTTATAAAATCCATAGTCAGATCATCCCACTTCCAAACTGGAATAGCTAATGGCTGCAATAATCCATAAGGTTTCTGATGTTCAGCTTTTACTTGGGCACAAGTCAAACATTTATTTACATACTGCATCATATTAAATTTCATCCCTGGCCACCAATAATCTTGCTTCAAATCTTGATACATCTTAGTCATGCCTGGGTGAATGGAATACCTAGATTTGTGAGCCTCATCTAGTATCATATCACGTAAAGCCAACGGAACCCACATTCGACCAAACCTGATTTTAACACCCTGACTATTCTCTTCTAAATATTTTTCTTGACCAACCATTCTTTCTCTTTTAATATTTTCTTCTTTTAATGCCTCCAATTGGGTTTCCTTCAACTGTTGCATAAAATCAGAAGTAATCACAAGTTTATACGCCTTAACCTTAATCGGTTCGTACTTCTCCTTTCTGCTCAATGCATCAGCAACCACATTTGCTTTCCGGGGTGATACAAAATTTCACAATCATAATCTTTGATTAACTCCAACCATCGCCTTTGTCTCATATTCAAATCTTTTTGCTCAAAGAAATACTTCAGGCTCTTATGATCAGTAAAGATGGTACACCTCACTCCATATAAGTAGTGTCGCCATATTTTAAGAGCAAAAACTACAGCTGCTAATTCTAAATCGTGGGTTGGGTAATTGACTTCATGGATCTTCAACTGTCTAGAAGCATAAGCAATAACTCTCCCACGTTGCATTAAAACACACCCCAATCCCTGATATGATGCATCAGAATATATTACTAAATCCTCTACACTTTCTGGTATTGCTAATACTGGGGCTTGTGTCAATCGATTCTTCAGTTCCTGAAAAGCAGCTTCATGTTCCTTATTCCATTCATACTTAACGTCCTTTCGAGTTAATTTCGTCAATGGAGAAGCAATTTTGGCAAAGTCTTGAATAAATCTTCTATAGTATCCTGCCAGTCCTAAGAAACTACGAATTTTTGAAGGACTTTTAGGAATTCCCCAGTTCACCACAGCTTCAATCTTTGCAGGATCCACCAATATTCCATCCGCATTCACCACATGACCCAAAAATTGCACTTCCCTTAACCAAAATTCACACTTCGAGAATTTTGCGTACAACTTATTCTTCCTCAAGGTTTCCAATACTTCTCGAATGTGACAAGCATGATCTCCTTCATTCTTAGAATAGATCAAAATATCATCTATAAATACAATTACCGATTTATCTAACATCGGTTTACATACTCTGTTCATCAAATCCATGAATGCAGCAGGAGCATTCGTTAATCCGAATGACATCACCAAAAATTCATAATGCCCATATCACGTACGAAAAGTTGTCTTGGTATGTCTTCTTCTCTTACCTTCAACTGATGATACTCGGATCTAAGATCTATCTTTGAGAACCAATTAGCACCTTGGAGTTGATCAAACAAATCGTCTATATGAGGTAATGGGTATTTATTCTTGACAGTTAATTTATTTAGCTCTTTATAATCTATACACATCCTTAAACTGCCATCCTTCTTCTTTACAAACAGAACAGGGGCACCCCACGGCGAAGAGCTGGGTCGGATAAAACCCTTGTCTAATAATTCCTGTAATTGCTTCAGGAGTTCCTTTAACTAAGCCGGTGCAAGTCTATAAGGGGTCTTAGCGACAGGTTTTGCCTCAGGTATTAAATCAATTCTAAACTCAATTTCTCTATCAGGAGGTATACCCGGTAGATCCTCTGGAAATACATCGGGGAAATTACAAACTACTGGAACATCTTCTAATTTCCTCGTCTCCTTAGCAGTATCAACTACATATGCTAAGAATGACTCACAACCCCTATTCAATAATTTCTCAGCCTTAATCATAGATATGACTTTCACCCCACTCTCATGATCATCACCAAAAACCGTTACCGAATTACCATCTGGTGCTCGCAACACAATCATCTTTCTTTTGCATATTATCTGAGCCTCAAACGTAGATAACCAGTCCATTCCCAATACTACATCAAAACCTCCTAATTTCATCATATGTAACCTAGCAGGAAATTTTACACCTTCTAATTCGACAAAACAATCTTCTATTACCTCACTAACAACTATAAATTCGTTAGATGCAGTTTCTACTGAAAAGGCAACATCTAGCTTTGATGGTTTAACTTTTATTAAGGCATGGAATTTTATTGATATGAAACTTCTATTAGCCCCCGAATCAAATAAAACTCTAGCAGGTACATCATTAACAAGAAACGTACCCGACACAACATCCGGTAATGCCTTAGGCTCCTCCGTAGTCATTGTAAATGCTCTCCCCGCAGTACCGTTACTACCACTCATGCTGACTTTACTCGGTCCTCCCACTGCACGAATAGGAACCGGTCCAGGTCTAAGCTTTGGACATTCAGATTTCATATGTCCCATCTCCCCGCATCCATAACACCGAAGTTCTGGACATCTGGAAACGAAATGTCCAGGCTTCCCGCATTTACGACATGCCGGGTGATTCAATCTACATTCCCCTCTATGAAACTTCCCACATCTATTACACCGAGGAGGGGGACCTACAAAACCCCTAGCATTAAACTTTCTCTTCTGCGGCCCACCTTGTCCATACATAGGCCTAGAACTCAGTGAAGCTTCCTGATGACTAACCACTTCCTCTTTCACCACAGGTTTCTCAGACTCAGCGACCTCCTCATACATATCCGCAGCTAAATTCACCGTGGCTTACTAAGTAGAAGGAGAATTAGACTTTACCAGCATTCTTACCTTAGGGGGTAATCCCTGGATATATCTAGTAATTCTCTTTGCCTCAGGAGTTACCAAATGAGGCACCAAACGAGCCATTTCTTCAAATCTAGAAGTATACTCTTTATGACTTAAACTGCCTGCCTGAAATTGTAAAAACTTGATCTTAATTCTGTCCATCTCGCCTTTCGGACAGAACTTTTCTATCACCAGTTCTTTAAAAGTTTCCCACGTCATCTGACTTACGGCGGCCTCACCCATGGCCTGTTCCACTGTATCCCACCAGTACAAGGCTTCTGCTTGAAAAGAATGCACTACAAAGCCCACCTTCTGATCTTCCTTGCCTCTACTAAGTTTAAACGCTGCTTCCATCTCTTGTAGCCATTTGTAAGTTACTACTACATCCTTCTGGCCTTCAAACTTAGGCGGGTCACATTCCTTAAAATGCTTATATGACACTGGTTTCTCCACTACAGGCTCAACAATAACAGGTGGAGGAGTTGGTTGGGAAGATGATTCACCACCTTTCCTAAGGTCACTCAACATTTCAGGTAAGGTAGTACGCAACACTCGGGCGACTTCATCACCTATAGCCGCCTTAAGTTCATCACCTGAGATCCTAGCTTCGAGTCTAGGGTTTGTATTACCAGTTTCCTCCATCTACGATAAGAAATAAACCATTATCAAATAATGAGTGATACCAGGATGCTGCATATAATGTAAATTGCTCATAACATTGGCCAGGTGTTATCAATTATTTACTTATTCACACCATCCTGCCTCTTCTCATTATCCTTTCACAGTTTATTTCTAACTCTATCTAAACCATAGAATCATGCATACACATAATACTAGTCTTTAGTTTAAACAATTACTTTCATTCAACAATTGAATGAATTATCACAAATAATTAAGTACTCATCCACACAATACTTCACCCCACTTCCGGCTGTAGATACTGGCACTTCCCATATATTCAGTTAAAGTTTAAAACAATTAATTGTTCAAATCTCTTTAACCAAGGCTCTGATACCAACTTGTAACACCATCAAATTTTTAACAATAATATAATAAGGAGGGTGCTACTAGTTGGGTTATTATAACAATTCAGAGACTACAAATGCAGCGGAACTTTACATATATTAAAAACTGTTTACATCGTTAAACATATTTACAAGACTTTAACTAACATTCAAAACTTTGTTAAAACTTTAAGTACTTCATTCCTTAAAAACCCAACTTTTGTGGCCAGTATCATACACCATAACCGGAAGCTAATTCTGTAGGGGACCATCACGAGCACCTCTAATACTACCTGGCATGCATTAGAAAACAAACACAAAATCAGATATACTGGTGAGTTCTAACATACACCGCATTTAAATAACATTAACTCATCAACAGTTACCACACCGAATGATTCACACACACATTCATCAGTCCATTTATTTATCCCAGTATTGATATGCATATCGAATACCCACAAGGTATTTATGGACATCTTTTTATCAATTTTAATTTGGTGGGTCAAACCTCCACCTCGCGCGTTGATGGATCAAACCTCCATCTATAGTTTGGTGGGTCAAACCTCCACCTCGCGCGTTGACGGGTCAAACCTCCGTCTATAATTGGCGTTGACGGGTCAAACCTCCGCCTATAATTGGTGGGTCAAACCTCCACCTCGCCATTTACCATAATTTACCACTTTCAACTCATTTTCACATTTTATATTTATTTATATGCACGCCAGTGCCCGATTTTATCAAACAACATTTATCAAACGGCATAATCACATAAAAAGGGCAATTAGAACTCACCTTAATGTTTCCAACAAGTGGTTATCAATCCAATTATGCTAGGGCAGCTAAAACTTCTCTTTCTCAAAGCAAATCTAAAATAATAACCCTAACTTAGTCAAATTTCCCCTAGCTGACCACTTCACACGACTAAGGCTATACGACTGGACTCATTCGTGCGACTGAACATGCGACTGAGCTTAGTCGTACGAATGGACCATACGACAGAGGTGCGAATGAGCTATAACAGGGTTTGTGCGAATGACCTCCATTCGTGCGATTGGTTCATGCGACTGAACTTCAGTCGCACGATTGAACAATGCGGTTGACTCAGTCCCATGAATGGGTCAAGCGACTGGGCTCATTCGCCGAAAACGGATCAGCAGCTATGTTCTTGACATATTTGATCCAAAAACTCGAGTTTTAACTATTTGGATTATACCATATTCACAACAGAACGTATATACTTCATTTACAACCATTTCGGGTCTTTATTTCATCAAACTTCCCAAAAACTAGGGCCTGAACCTTCATTTTTCAGTTTAACAAAAAGATTGAACAAAAACTCTGATTTAAACATTGTTTTTGGATCAATTCCCACCACCCACACAGCTTAACATATTCAAAATCGATCCGTACCAAGCAAAACTTACCAAACGGAGCTAGTTTGATCAATTTGGGCAAGAGCAGGGTGTTTGGGTTCAAAAGGGAACAAGGGAAGGAGGTTCAGCAGGTAAAATCTGCTTGTTAATACCCTTAACCGCCCTACTTATCCTTCATGCTTATTTTTAGCCGACATACTCAATCGCACGACTGGCTTATTCGCATGACTCAATCGTGCGATTGAGCCCATACGCCCGTCATTCGTGCGATTGAGCTTCATTCGCACGTATGGCATGCGAATGAACACTAATTTTAATTAAATAAATAAATTTTGAACTTTTTGGATGTTACAAGTCTACCCACCTTATTTAGGGTTTCGTCCTCGAAACCTGACTAAAACAAATGAGGGTAGTTCCGTCTCATATCTTCTTCTGGTTCCCAGGTTGACTCAGATCCTTGGCGATGTGCCCACTGCACCCGGACTAAGCTAATGCTTTTATTTCTAAGTTTCTTCTCTTTACGATCCATAATGGCCACAGGTTGTTCGACATAATTGAGCTTCTCATCAACCTCAATATCATCTAATGGTACATATTGAGTTTCATTAGCTAAACACTTCCGTAACTGAGAGACGTGGAAGGTTGGATGAATAGCACTTAATTCTTCAGGCAAGTCCAATCTATACGCCACGTACCCTACTTTCTCCACTATTTGGAAAGGTCCAATAAAACGTGGACTTAGTTTGCCTCTCTTTCTAAATCGAATAATGCCCTTCCAGGGAGAAACTTTTAACAAGACAAAATCCCCAACTTTAAATTCTAATGGTTTCCTTCTACGATCTGCATATGATTTCTGCCTACTTTTCGCCTCTCTAATACGATTTTTAACTACTTCAAACTTTGACATTGTTTCTTCAACTATTTCACTATTTCCCAATTCCCGTTGCCCTATATCTCCCCAATAAAGTGGAGTTCTACACTTTCTTCCATACAACATCTCAAACGGAGACATCTGAAGGGTAGCTTGATAACTGTTGTTGTATGCAAATTCAGCTAAAGGAAGATGACTATCCCAGCTACCTCCAAAATCAATACTACATGCCCGTAGCATATCCTCCAATGTCTGAATAGTTCTTTCACTATGACCATCTGTTTGGGGATGATAGGCTGTACTAAAGTAAAGTCTAGTTCCCATGGCTTCGTGAAATTTTCTCCAATACCTGGAGGTAAATCTGGCTTCTCTATCAGACGTGATACTTTTCGGAACTCCATGCAATCTAACTATTTCTTTAGTAAAAATATCAGCTAACTTTTCCACCGAATAAGTTTCCCGTATTGGTAGAAATAAAGCACCCTTGGTTAGCTGATCTACCACTACCCAAATAGTATCATAACCTTTTGGTGTACGGGGCAACTTCATTATAAAATCCATAGTCAGATCATCCCACTTCCAAACTGGAATAGCTAATGGCTGCAATAATCCATAAGGTTTCTGATGTTCAGCTTTTACTTGGGCACAAGTCAAACATTTATTTACATACTGCATCACATTAAATTTCATCCCTGGCCACCAATAATCTTGCTTCAAATCTTGATACATCTTAGTCATGCCTGGGTGAATGGAATACCTAGATTTGTGAGCCTCATCTAGTATCATATCACGTAAAGCCAACGGAACCCACATTCGACCAAACCTGATTTTAACACCCTGACTATTCTCTTCTAAATATTTTTCTTGACCAACCATTCTTTCTCTTTTAATATTTTCTTCTTTTAATGCCTCCAATTGGGTTTCCTTCAACTGTTGCATAAAATCAGAAGTAATCACAAGTTTATATGCCTTAACCTTAATCGGTTCGTACTTCTCCTTTCTGCTCATTGCATCAGCAACCACATTTGCTTTCCCGGGGTGATACAAAATTTCACAATCATAATCTTTGATTAACTCCAACCATCGCCTTTGTCTCATATTCAAATCTTTTTGCTCAAAGAAATACTTCAGGCTCTTATGATCAGTAAAGATGGTACACCTCACTCCATATAAGTAGTGTCGCCATATTTTAAGAGCAAAAACTACAGCTGCTAATTCTAAATCGTGGGTTGGGTAATTGACTTCATGGATCTTCAACTGTCTAGAAGCATAAGCAATAACTCTCCCACGTTGCATTAAAACACACCCCAATCCCTGATATGATGCATCAGAATATATTACTAAATCCTCTACACTTTCTGGTATTGCTAATACTGGGGCTTGTGTCAATCGATTCTTCAGTTCCTGAAAAGCAGCTTCATGTTCCTTATTCCATTCATACTTAACGTCCTTTCGAGTTAATTTCGTCAATTGAGAAGCAATTTTGGCAAAGTCTTGAATAAATCTTCTATAGTATCCTGCCAGTCCTAAGAAACTACGAATTTTTGAAGGACTTTTAGGAATTCCCCAGTTCACCACAGCTTCAATCTTTGCAGGATCCACCAATATTCCATCCGCATTCACCACATGACCCAAAAATTGCACTTCCCTTAACCAAAATTCACACTTCGAGAATTTTGCGTACAACTTATTCTTCCTCAAGGTTTCCAATACTTCTCGAATGTGACAAGCATGATCTCCTTCATTCTTAGAATAGATCAAAATATCATCTATAAATACAATTACCGATTTATCCAACATCGGTTTACATACTCTGTTCATCAAATCCGTGAATGCAGCAGGAGCATTCGTTAATCCGAATGACATCACCAAAAATTCATAATGCCCATATCACGTACGAAAATTTGTCTTTGGTATGTCTTCTTCTCTTACCTTCAACTGATGATACTCGGATCTAAGATCTATCTTTGAGAACCAATTAGCACCTTGGAGTTGATCAAACAAATCGTCTATACGAGGTAATGGGTATTTATTCTTGACAGTTAATTTATTTAGTTCTTTATAATCTATACACATCCTTAAACTGCCATCCTTCTTCTTTACAAACAGAACAGGGGCACCCCACGGTGAAGAGCTGGGTCGGATAAAACCCTTGTCTAATAATTCCTGTAATTGCTTCAGGAGTTCCTTTAACTAAGCCGGTGCAAGTCTATAAGGGGTCTTAGCGACAGGTTTTGCCTCAGGTATTAAATCAATTCTAAACTCAATTTCTCTATCAGGAGGTATACCCGGTAGATCCTCTGGAAATACATCGGGGAAAATACAAACTACTGGAACATCTTCTAATTTCCTCGTCTCCTTAGCAGTATCAACTACATATGCTAAGAATGACTCACAACCCCTATTCAATAATTTCTCAGCCTTAATCATAGATATGACTTTCACCCCACTCTCATGATCATCACCAAAAACCGTTACCGAATTACCATCTGGTGCTCGCAACACAATCATCTTTCTTTTGCATATTATCTGAGCCTCAAACGTAGATAACCAGTCCATTCCCAATACTACATCAAAACCTCCTAATTTCATCATATGTAACCTAGCAGGAAATTTTACACCTTCTAATTCGACAAAACAATCTTCTATTACCTCACTAACAACTATAAATTCGTTAGATGCAGTTTCTACTGAAAAGGCAACATCTAGCTTTGATGGTTTAACTTTTATTAAGGCATGGAATTTTATTGATATGAAACTTCTATTAGCCCCCGAATCAAATAAAACTCTAGCAGGTACATCATTAACAAGAAACGTACCCGACACAACATCCGGTAATGCCTTAGGCTCCTCCGTAGTCATTGTAAATGCTCTCCCCGCAGTACCGCTACTACCACTCATGCTGACTTTACTCGGTCCTCCCACTGCACGAATAGGAACCGGTCCAGGTCTAAGCTTTGGACATTCAGATTTCATATGTCCTATCTCCCCGCATCCATAACACCGAAGTTCTGGACATCTGGAAACGAAATGTCCAGGCTTCCCGCATTTACGACATGCCGGGTGATTCAATCTACATTCCCCTCTATGAAACTTCCCACATCTATTACACCGAGGAGGGGGACCTACAAAACCCCTAGCATTAAACTTTCTCTTCTGCGGCCCACCTTGTCCATACATAGGCCTAGAACTCAGTGAAGCTTCCTGATGACTAACCACTTCCTCTTTCACCACAGGTTTCTCAGACTCAGCGACCTCCTCATACATATCCGCAGCCAAATTCACCGTGGCTTGGTAAGTAGAAGGAGAATTAGACTTTACCAGCATTCTTACGTTAGGGGCTAATCCCTGGATATATCTAGTAATTCTCTTTGCCTTAGGAGTTACCAAATGAGGCACCAAACAAGCCATTTCTTCAAATCTAGAAGTATACTCTTTATGACTTAAACTGCCTGCTTGAAATTACAAAAACTTGATCTCAATTCTGTCCATCTCGTCTTTCGGACAGAACTTTTCTATCACCAGTTCTTTAAAAGTTTCCCATGTCACAAAACTTTAAGTACTTCATTCGTTAAAAACCCAACTTTTATGGCCAGTATCATACACCATAACCGGAAGCTAATTCTGTGGGGGACCATCACGAGCACCTCTAATACTACCTGGCATGCATTAGAAAACAAACATAAAATCAGACATACTGGTGAGTTCTAACATACACCACATTTCAATAACATTAACTCATCAACTGTTACCACACCGAATGATTCACACACACATTCATCTGTCCATTTATTTATCCCAGTATTGATATGCATATCGAATACCCACAAGGTATTTATGGACATCTTTTTATCAATTTTAATTTGGTGGGTCAAACCTCCACATCGCGCGTTGACGGGTCAAACCTCCGTCTATAGTTTGGTGGGTCAAACCTCCACCTCGCGCGTTGACGGGTCAAACATCCGTCTATAATTGGCGTTGACGTGTCAAACCTCCGTCTATAATTGGTGGGTCAAACCTCCACCTCGCCATTTACCATAATTTACCACTTTCAACTCATTTTCACATTTTATATTTATTTATATGCATGCCAGTGCCCGATTTTATCAAACAACATTTATCAAACGGCATAATCACATAAAAAGGGCAATTAAAACTCACCTTAATGTATCTAACAAGTGGTTATCAATCCAAATATGCTAGGGCAGCTAAAACTTCTCTTTCTCAAAGCAAATCTAAAATAATAACCCTAACTTAGTCAAATTTCCCCTAGCTGACCACTTCACACGACTAAGGCTATGTGACTGGACTCATTCGTGCGACTGAACATGCGACTGAGCTTAGTCGTACGAATGGACCATACGACAGAGGTGCGAATGAGCTATAACAGGGTTTGTGCGAATGACCCCCATTCGTGCGATTGGTTCATGCGACTGAACTTCAGTCGGATGATTGAACAATGCGGTTGAGTCAGTCGCACGAATGGGTCAAGCGACTGGGCTCATTCGCCTGAAACGGATCAGCAGTTGTGTTCTTGACATATTTGATCCAAAAACTCGAGTTTTAACTATTTGGATTATACCATATTCACAACAGAACGTATATACTTCATTTACAACCATTTCGGGTCTTTATTTCATCAAACTTCCCAAAAACTAGGGCTTGAACCTTCATTTTTCAGTTTAACAAAAAGATTGAACAGAAACTCTGATTTAAACATGTTTTTTGGATCAATTCCCACCACCCACACAGCTTAACATATTCAAAATCGATCCGTAGCAAGCAAAACTTATCAAAACGGAGCTAGTTTGATCAATTTGGGCAAGAGCAGGGTGTTTGGGTTCGAAAGGGAACAAGGGAAGGAGGTTCAGCAGATAAAATCTGCTTGTTAATACCCTTAACCGCCCTACTTATCCTTCATGCTTATTTTTAGCCGACATACTCAATCGCACGACTGGCTTATTCGCACGACTCAATCGTGCAATTGAGCCCATACGCCCGTCATTCGTGCGATTGAGCTTCATTCGCACGTATGGCATGCGAATGAACACTAATTTTAATTAAATAAATAAATTTTGAACTTTTTGGATGTTACATATTTAATTTAAATAATTATATCTATACTACTATATAATACTGTTGATACACAATGGTCCTAGTTTATTGTACTTTAATGTTTATGTCTTTCACTTCTTACACAAATGTAATTCAAGAACAATATTGTAATATGATATGTGTTTGGATGAAATGATATGTGTTTGGATGTTTACTTAACCTTGATTATATCATATTCTTATAACATTCATTATTACATGCTATATAAACAATATATATAGGTTTGAGGTTGTTGTGCACAGTTCTGAGCCAACAATGATTCAGAAATGTGTTTGACTTAGTCTTGTGGCTATTTATGCTGATGGACCAGACGCACGATGGACCATGCTTATGGACTAGTCGCATGACAGAACCAGGTGACTGGATCAGTCGTACGACTAAGACATAAGATTGGCTCAGTCGCACGATTTGACCATTAGTGGAGTTCAGTCGTGCGTATGAATCAATCACATGACTCAGTTGCATGACTGGGCCATGTAAATGGCTCAGTCGTACGACTGAACACTGAAACCTATAAATACCACATAATTCGTGAAAATATAAAACACTTCGTATATTATTATACCCTAGCCGTCCAGAGCGTTTTAGTTCGTCCATCCAACTTCAAAGTTCGTTCCTGATCATTCTCTACTCATTCTTAACATTTGTTTAATCGTTAGATTGATCAGGTTGTCGTTCTCACTGATTGGATCGCCAATCAAATAGGATTCCACACTATTTGATCTGGTTTCACGTTGAATCTGTTAGTACTCTGTATGTAGACGGTCCTAACAAATACATCTATTTGGATAAAGATATAATTTTACAAAGTATACAAGTTTTGAACTAACATGTACAAAGTAGTGCACGATATTTAGGAGGTGTAGAATAAGAATTGCTTAAGATTTTAAGATATTTTAGGGGCAATATGGTAAATTTATCCATTAAATTTAATATACCTTGATATTTTTGTCATTTTCTACTTCTTGTATTTAATAAACGTTATTAATAAATCATTTAATAATACGATATATTTTAATTTACTTTATTAAATTTTATTTTATTTATGATACTATAAATTGGCATTTAAATTTATATTTAATAATTATATTTTTATAACTAAATACTATTTAAATTAAGTATTATTTTATTTAAATATTAAGTATATAACTTATATATATATATATACACATATATATATACATATACATATATATATATACATATACATATATATACATATATATATATAGGGCTTTCAATTAAGAACTAAAAAATGGAAAGAACTATAAGAACCAATTCCATCCAATCATTTTTTTCCAAATGTTTTTAATTATTAGGAAATTTCAAGGGGCATTATGGTAATTTTATAAATAGGATTTTATATAAGTGGGTTGATGAGTGGATCACAAATAACCGCTTGCCGGTGGTTTCCGTGTTCAATTCGAAATCATATTCTAAACTAGATTTGTATATTCAATGAATCATTATGTGATGTTGGTTACCATGGAATCCACAAAGAAGATTTATATATACAATTAGTTAGCACTTGTTAAATTGATGTATTGGATGAATTTAATAGTGATGCATATGCTGAGTTCAAAATCCATTGATGAAGCAACATTTAAAGATTTTGAAATAGGGCAATTTGCTAATGCATCATGAAGATGTTACCACTCTCAAAAAGGATTCGATCGTGTGATATTTTAGTGCCAAGTGTTGAAGTGATCGATGAAACGAGGTAATTTAGCATGTGATAGCTAAGCATATTTTTAACATCATATTAATTTGGTGTTTTTGAAATGTTAGAAATCTCATATCATTGTTAGTTCTGTTAGTTCGTATTAGTTGAATTTTGATATTTCGTATCCTAATGGCATAGTTATACGTAGTGATGAACAAATGATAGCTATGTTTTTATGTTTCTTTTTAAATTTGATATTAATTTGTTGATTCAGAATGTTAGATATTTGAATATGTGTTAGTATATTTCTCATCCATGTATATCATTTCAAAATTATTACTGTTGATTATCCTAGGATATCTACTTTTGTGAAGCATTCATTGGTTTACCTGTGTATCAAGTAGATGAAATAGAACATATCTTATAATTTTATTTCGTGCAACAAGCATTTTTGTTTGTTTCGCGTATAAGTAACATATATTTTATTGCTCCTCCTACTATGAATTTTTTTTATGAAAGGTTTACTTAAAGCGAATTGGAAGCATATATGAATGAATATACGTGTGATCATGTTAAACATCATGATGAATAGAAAATATCACACATATGTATTAGTATTAGTGCTTATACATATATATTATAAATGTAGTTGTAACACCCGGATATTTTCTTGAAGCTGATGAATAAAGAAAAAGAAATAAAGACCAAAGTCGGGGGATCAAACCGGCCAAAAAGGGAGAAAAATTAGTAAAAGTGGGGGATTAAGAAGGGGAGGGCAGCCACACCCTCCCCACACTTGTGAAAGTTCAGCAAAGGGAGAAAGAAGAGAGAAAAAGATAGAAAAGAGAGAAAAAGCTTGATTCGGGTGTGCAAAATCATCGTGTGGCGGGTGTAGACGAAGCTCTTCTTCTTCTTGTAGTTTGTGTGAGTTCTAGGACCCCTATTTTACTTGTTTTCAACTGATTTGGGGCTGGAACACATAGTAAACCCGTTTTTGTATGTGTGTGTGTTTGACCCATTTGGGTGTGTTTGCGTGTGATGCGTTTGGAGTATGTTTTTGGGCTTGTGTGTGCTTGAATGGTATTGTAGTATGCATTCCTAAGGTTTAGGATGGTTGATTTGGGCTTAGAATGGATTTGGATGAGCTTGGAGGTAAAAAAATAGCAGATTGGGTTCGGGATGAACTGCATTCTGCATCAGTTAGGGCTAGGCGACCGACTGGAGGCCATACGGCCGACTGGAGGGCGATTAGGGTTCAGTCGCACGATTAAGGTTCAGTCGCACGACTGGGGGTCCAATCGCATAGGGAGTCATGCGACTGAGAGCCCAGTCGCATACGTGCTCATCCGCATGAGGCCCATTCGCATGACGTCCATTCGTATAGTGTTCATTCACATGATTGAAAGTCCATTCGCATGATTGGGTGTTCATCCGTATTGGTGTTCATCCGCATAGGTCCAATCGCATGATGTTCAGTCGCATGAAGGCCATGCGACTGAAGGGTGTCCATACGCCCAAATAGGGCTGTTGCACCCGAGGAGAAGCATAGTTTGATTACTGACTTTCGGGGGAAAGTGCATATGTAAGTTTTGACATGGAAGTTCCCGTAATTGCATGTAAGATGGCCGTTGAGGCCTTAGAGGTTATGTTGGGCATGATAGTGAAGATGTTGTATGTTTATGCATGATGTATGTTATGAATGTATGATGATGCCATGTATGATGATGCTATAATGTACGTTAATGTTCCTTATTATGTCATAACTTTATGTTTCCATGGCTTTACGTGTTACGATAATGAATGAATGAAAAGTATTATGTAACGTAAAGTGAAAGATAATGAAAAGAGGAACGTAATGAAAGAATGCATGCATTAACAAATGAAATAATGAATGTAAGGAAGGCTTGCAAGCAAATGTATGGAGGTTCACACCCAATGAACGGTGTTAGCTCAACCGTGTGCGGGTTAGCTACCCCAGAAGGATGCACACTGGGGGTCCAATCCTTATGATTGACCATACGTATGGGATCCTTGCTTCTTGCCCTAGGTACTGAAGTCAGCTTCGTGCATAATGTTCGAGGTCTATGAAAGACCTCAGGCCCAGTAACCAGCTTCGTGCACAATGTTCGTGGTATAGCACATGGCATTGATCCGTAATGAAAGAGAAAGATAAGTGGTGAATGTTCGTGCCCTAGGTACTAGAGTCAGCTTTGTGCATAATGTTCGAGGTCTATGAAAGACCTCAGGCCTAGTAACCAGCTTCGTGCACAATGTTCGGGGTATTGTACATGTCATCGAAAGTAATGAACGTACGAATGAAAGAATGTATCAACTGAATGTTAACGATACAACGTAATAAAGAATGAAACGGGATCCTTGTCACTCAACCTTAGTAATCATGGTGGCGTGCCATGAAGAGGGTAAAGCTTGACAGGATCTAGATAGAAGTGAAAGATAATAAATGATGTACGCCGAATGAACGAAAGTAATGAATGATGAAGATAATAATGATATTATCTATATGTACGTATGATGTATGATTGTGTGAGAGTAAAGAAATGGTTTTAAATGAAAGTAACGTATTTTATTTATAAAACTAGAACTCACTCAGCAACGCTGACTTTTTATGTCTTTCTAGTTGGCAGGTAAGGTTGCTGAGGATGGCACAAGGTAACTACTCAGCTCTTTTTGGGATGGCATCCATTTATATAATGCTTTTGTGATGTAATGCAACAATATATATTTTGTAACTGATTAATGATGTATTATTTTGCAAAACCTTTTATGATGAAATGAGATGTCTTTTTGATAGTTTCCGCTGCAATGTTTATAATGTTAATGAAATTATATGTTTTATGCGCGATGAATGACCAACTGTGAGGTGCCCAGGAAGGGGGCCTTACAATTTGGTATCAGAGCCAAAGTTTAAGTGAAACTGGTAAATTTTCAAAATAAACCTTAACTTAAACTGAAAATGGGACGGAAATGGAAGGGATGCCAATCTGGGTAGCTGCATGCCATCAGGTATTTTCTTAATGTTAACTGGTATTATGTGCGCATGTTATGTGGTTTATGTGTTGCTGGTAGATTTAGATACTGATGTAGTCAGGACAGGTAATGCTCGAGGTACGAAGAGTAAAGTAAGTGGCTAATCACAACTGGCCACTGTAATTAGGGACTTACTATACTTGACATAAACTGAGCTATTCCCTTGAATGACAGTGTTGGTGTTTGAATCTTTTAGTGTGTGATAGAGGATGGCCAGTGGTAGATCATCCAAAGCCTCACGTGGTGGGCTTGGTGCTGCATCGCGGCCCAAAAGAGGCAGACCTAGAGTTGAAAAAGTGGTTCCTAAAGGACCCGAGACCCCCCATCCGGAGGGTGGTGATGAGAGCGTAAATTTGAGGGCCTTAGTGAAAGAGGCAGTGATTGAAGAAGTGCATCAGGTCATGCAAACAATCCTACCGTCTGTGGCGACCAAAGTGATTAAGGCTGTGAGAGATGGAGAAAGGCAAGAAAAGAGCCGGTCCTCGGGAGGTCGGGAGCAACCGGAGACTAAGACGATTCCCTCCGATAATGAGGAGGAGGAGGAGGAACCTGTGCAGGAGCCAGCATGAGGCTGTAACTACGGGGCATTTCAAAGGTGTAAGCCCCCTACTTTTGATGGAAATGGCACTGCTGCTGCTGCTCACCGATGGGTGAGAGAAATGGAAGCTGTTCTGAATATCAGCAAGTTCCGGGAGGACCAAAAGGTGAAGTTTGCTGCCCATTCTTTTGTGGACTCGACTTTATGCTGGTGGAATAACATAGTCCAAGCCGAGGGTAGCAGGGCCATTGGGAGAAAGAAATGGTCAGAACTAAAGAAGTTGGTTATTGAGAAGTTCTGTCCTCACCGGGAGATGGATAAGGTTGAGAGGGAGTTCCTACAGCTGGAGGCAGGAACCATGACACACCAACAGTATACTACAAAGTTCAACGAGATGGCACGTCTTGTGCCGGATCAGGTGACGCCTCTGTCACGAAAGATTAAGAACTCACTCAGCAACGCTGACTTTTTATGTGTTTCCAGTTGGCAGGTAAGGTTGCTGAGGATGGCACAAGGCAACTACTCAGTTCTTTTTAGGATGGCATCCATTTATATAATGCTTTTGTGATGTAATGCAACAATATATATTTTGTAACTGATTGACGATGTATTATTTTGCAAAAGATTTTATGATGAAATGAGATGTCTTTTTGATAGTTTCCGCTGCAATGTTTATAATGTTAATGAAATTATATGTTTTATGTGCGATGAATGACCAACTGTGAGGTGCCCGGGAAGGGGGCCTTACAGTAGTAAATGCATATATGCATTAATCTTCATATGCATTGATGCATGCATTAATTTTTTGTATGTGCATTGATGCACATAGCGTGGATATGTACTAGTTATTGAAGAATGATGTATTTTATGTAAATTGCGAAGTTGTAGTTTTTAGATTCTACAAGTGCATTTCGATGAAATCAAGGTCGGGGAGACCAGAAGCCCTTCGATGAAATCTTGAATAATATGAGCTCTATAACAATTCTTCCACACCGATGTTGGTTTCCCCGATTTTATACACTTCCAGAGCAAATGCATCATTGCTTTCATATACCAACCTGTTAGTGATTCGCATGCTCTGTATACAATTATACTTTTGATCCAGAAAATCGATATAGATTTATTAGTTTTTAGCGGATAATGAAACAATCAAGAAATATAATTTTACTTTTAAATTATGATTTCAATCGGGTAATTTCATACTAAAAGTTAATTTATATGTAATAACACTCTTGTTACTTATAAAAACATGTTTGATTTCAGTACCAGTAATGATTTCTTATGTTATGTAAAAATCCAAAGGTCCAAATTGATTTTCCATCTATTGCTTGATTTCAGCAAAATGTTTGATTTCAACACCAGTAATGGTTTCTTGGCGTTTCACGTGATACTCCCCATCTTATATTTTTTGTTATCATGTTGATATAAATATATGATATAAAGATATAGAAAGTCTCAGTACTTTCAAAGTAACAAGTTTGATACATTTACCCCTAATGGTTTTGTCGTCTTGGCACAGTGTTGTATGATACATAAAATTTAATATTTTATTAGATAATACAATGTTTTTTTTTGTTATAATGTATATATTTATTACACACATATGCGATTAAACTTATATGCATTTACGCACATTTATATATATAGCTTCTCTTGTATCAAATGAGTTCTTGTATGTAGCACTGAAGGTATGAAGGTCAAGTTGTAAAACCTTGAAAATCTCCCAGAAATCAATAACACACGATCTCAATCTTGTGAACGCGGAATATAAACAAGATTGGAGTAGAAGAAGATTGAATTGAATCACAAAAGATGATATTTGATTGATAAACAGAAACCTATAAAAGGTCTTGTGCGATTTCGCACAGTACAGATTGATAATGAATGAAAAGCTTAATTACAAAACGAAAACTAGCTATTTATACTAAACATAGAGTTCTCGCGCGAGATCCCTTTCGCGTGGATCAAGCTTTCGCGCGGCTGCAGTCTTTCGCGTGGTCTGCGACTCGCATGGATCTGGTCTTTCGCACTGGTAGCTTCTCGCGTGACTTCTTGTTGTCGCGTGGATCTGGTTATCGCACAGTATGTTTTGCCGAGACTTGATTTATCTTCTACAATCTCCCCCTAGGCTCGGTGAAACATAATCAATCAAAGTCAACATTAGCCTTCTTGTAAGATCCAGCATAAGCATACCATTTATTTCTCAGGATCCGGTCAATCATCCATACGTACTGGCAAGATAGAAAATAAACAGACTCATCAGCTGAGATAGGGCAGTGTAACAGCTTGGATAAGTCGTCTTTGCCAAACTTCATTAAGTCTGCTGGATCAATGATTCGATAAGACCTGTCTATACATTTGATCACAGCGTGACCGGAATCCTTTTCACATCTCCAGGATAGAAGTTGCTTCAAAGAGTTTGGAGGAACTGGAGCATGCACAGGGACTTTTCTGATAAATTTAGGATGTTGATAGACTCGTATCTTCATTGGAGCTTTAGTATTTTCATCAATTCGTGTTGAGTCATCGATCAACTTCGATTTTGCAGTCTTAAAGTCTTTGAAATTTGTGCGCATCTCCCTTCTTATCATGGATCTCATGAGCTCAGCTTCACTGTAATTACTCTCATTGAAGAATGGAGCTTTGCCCATGGAGTATAAATCAGCAGCACGTAAAGTATGAAAATCTTGAGTGCTCTTTAGATAATCAATCTCTCCATTTTTTCTCTTTATAACATACATCCTTTTCTCACCATCATAAGCCCAGCTAATAACGTGAGACATTTCACCATACTTTTGTTTTGGCTTTGATATAAACAGAAAGTGAGCTTCAGTAGGTGGTGGTGGTGCTTTGAACTGTAAACCTCCTCTAGTGTATAGGGCAATCTGACCAGTAGTATCTGTCTTTGTAGTATCAGTAGGAGTTTCACCACTCACAGTCTTTGTAGAATTTCTCCTTCTTCAAGATTAATGTCCTTGAATAATTCCTGAAGATTGTTGCCAAAAATATCTGTGTACTCATTCTGCTCTTCCAGATCTTCAAAAATATCAAGTTCTTCTTCAACAGTTTCAGATGAAGTTTATTGAAAAGAATATAATTCCTTTTCATACACACTTTCTGTGGCAGGGTCCAATGGATCATATCCTTCTGGATTACTAACACTTGGTCTATCGACATTGTCAGTGTTAGTCTCTCCAGTAGGACTTGAAGAAGAACCTGTAACATTACCACCATCTCCACCATCATCTCCACCATTATCTCCACCATCATTTCCATCATCATCTCCACCATCATTATCATCACCATTATCATCTTCATCGTCATTCTCATCATCTTCATCCTCATCATCATCAGAATCAGCATAATCAACTAACTCTTCATCCTCCTGTTCATGAATAATAGGCATAGACACCATGTGTTCCGGCTCAACGAAAGCAGTAGATGTGTAAGCCTCGGTGATAGGTACTTCAGATGAAACTGGAACATCTTCAGTAGTGCTACCACTTTGCTGTACATTGGATGCTTGTGCTTCGTTGACCGTTTCCTTCTCAGGAACAGTATCAGTAGGAGGTGGACTAGGAGAGCGTCTACTTGATTCACCATTACTGTAGTAGACCTCATGATAGGAGGCTGATGAAAATAAGTTTGTGAAATGAATTCTCTCAGCTCGTTTAGTTGTCTCTCCAATCCAGAAGAGTAGTCAAATATGCTCTTCATTTGTTGCTCAAGAGATGCCAATCGAGTGTCTTTGATTGCTGAGTCGAGATGAATCATGTTTATCTGATTAGTCTTTTCTTCATTACTTTTCTTCAACTCTGCAATCAACTTCATATTCTCAAAATTCTCTTTCTCCAGGTTCTTTATTCGTTCTTCTAAAGTAATAGCACCTGGAGTACTTGTTGATTCCTCTCTTCTCTGAAACTCAGGAGGAGTATTCAAGAGTGTGTCGACATCAAACTCCAAATTCTCTTGATGAGGTGGTGTAGAATAACCAGAGCCAGAAATATTAGCTGCTCCAGAAACAGGAACTGTTTCTGTTTCAGGAGCAGAAGAGTAACATTTGCTGCTTGATCTTGCTCGGTTTCGGTGACAACCACATGCGTTCTGGGTCTCCTTGGTACAATACCTCGGCCTCTCTTTCTTGCCGGAAAATCTCTCTTCTAGCCATCCGTTTTCTTCGTGAGGAGGTATTTGGTGACTCTTCAGGGACATAATCAGTATCCCTGTCTTCCTCATTAGGTCGAGAAGATGTTGGAGTAGAAGGGGTTGGATCAGTTTGGATCACATAGGGAACATTCCCTATTTGATCACTAGCAGTCTCGGAACTAGAAGCAGAATGAACAACTTCTTCCATTCCTCCTTCACGTGTAGGCTCATCTTCAAAAAGCTTCTCAATCTCTTCATCAATATTATCTCTAGTAGTAGAATAAGAAGCACCAGCTTGTGCATCATCAGCATGAACACCTTCATCAACTTCATCAACATGCTCATCAATCTCAGAAAATTTGCCTATCTTCGCAAAACTTTCACCAGAGCATTTGTTTCCTCTGGCTCCAGTAAGATGAGTAAAAATCTCCTTCTTGATTGTCTGAACAACGTATTTAGGAGATCTCTGAGTGGCAAGCTCAGGAAATGCATCATTAATGATCAGCTGAATGAACCTGGGATACATGATAAACTTTCTCCCTGGATTAGCTGTAGCATTTTTCACCATCTCTTGAAATATCACGCCAGAAATGCTGAATGGAATATCATCCACCAAAGAAACTAATAGAGATCCAAACACAGCACTAAGGCTATCCATGCCGGCCTTCAAATTACTCAAACAGTGAATTACCACATGAAATAAATATTTCCAGTATGGTGGTAACCACTTCTTCTCCAAACTTGGATATCTATACTCATAACCCATCCGAGATAGACAATCCATAACCACATCATCATCTAGTCTTGTAGGTGCTCCCTCTTGGTCATTAAACAGAAGAACTCTGTTTAGTATGGCTTGAGAAACAATCACCCTTTTCTCCTTTACAGTAGCTGTGATAATCTGGTTTCCAGTTTCGTCCTTTTCTAGAGCAGCAGTGCTCCAGAAAGAATCTATCAGTTCGGAATAAATGGCTGGATCAGCAGAAATAGAATAAACAATCCTTGAGTTCTTCAGCCCCTCAATCATAGAAGAAAATAATTCCTTCCCTTCCGGAACTTCATCCAAATATGCAACACAATTATGATTCTTGTTAAAGATCATTTGTGCCATCTGCATTGTCAAATAAGATCAAAATTAGAACATTCTTGAAAATAACTTAATTATGCATATAGAATTTTAACACTTAGAACATTTAGCTTTTAAGGTCTTACACTTAGAAAATTTTATCACTTAGAAACAATTATCATTTCAAGGCTTAGTCACATGTGAAAAACATGTACTTCACTTATGATTTTATCAACAGTTATAAGTGATAAATCCATTTATGACAACAACAGAATCAACACTTGAAACATTTTAAAATTTTCTGTCATGCGAAAACAACTCATGCGAAACTAATCAGTATGCGAAATGACAAACTCATGCGAAATTCAACAATTCTTGCGAAAAATGGTTTCACGCGAAAAACACTTATCACGCGAAAGTAGATTTCACGCGATAGGCTTTCTCAAGCGAATTCGCTTTTCGCAACTGTTCAGTTCCCTGTGCGATTCGCACAACTCAAGGTTCAAATTAACACTTCAAAACTTGTTTTTAATCCATGAAATCCAGATCATAGCAGTCGCCTAAGTCTATTAGGTGGTTTTTATCATTCAATTTCAATTTTAGAGTCCATTTCAAGATTTTAGTTTCAAAGTTGTTAAGTTCCCCTTAGCAGTGCATTTCTACAGTAACCAAATCGAACCATGTATACCTCAAGATCACACTATGCAAGTACTAGAATGAATGTGAATCAAAATGACAGAGTAGGAGCAAAATGGTGTATGCGAGAGGAGATTTCGGAGAATATGCGAGAAGGGGTTTCGGGTAAGAGTTTGAGCGAGATGTGATTTCGCCTCGTTCACTGTGACTGTTATACACCCGATGAGTCACGCGACAATCACTTTCGCAAGTCATGGTTTTTTCGCGTGACATTCCCTTTTCGCATGCGAAATGAAGAATTTTTAAAGTTTTCCAATTTTTTTCAATTTTTTTAAACTTTTTCAAACCTTTTCACAACATTTTATCCCTTTTATTTTAATGAATTAAGTCAACATAAAATGTTATCTACCAAGTGACCAATTAATTAATGAATCTTCAATTTTCAAAAATTTTCTTGTTATTTATTTGTTCTAAAAATAAAACACTATCAAAGTGAAATAAAAACAAACACTTACAAACAAAATAACAACGGAATAAAAACAATTAAAGAATCAAGATCGGATTTGCTTGTTTTGTATAAATTTTCATAATGAGATCATATAGTTCTTTTGTCAAGTTAAGACTCTGTCCGGCTTTATTTAAAATAACTGGTTAAGTTGATTGTCAATATATTTTGTCCTTTTAAACTTATACTTCAGGTTTTACTCAGACACATAATGAGTGATATATATATCATGTTTTGTGTTAATTTGATATAAGTCAGTGGATCCCACAATCAGAACTTCTGTAGAATTATTATTATCCTTCAAGACCCTATTGAGATTTTTCAAGTCACCCCAATTTGACTTAAACCATGCATTGATGATCAGTGATACCAATTATTGTATTCCTAAATATAACTATTTGAGCATAACTAGCCTGAGAAATATTTCTTAACCCGGAATATTAACAAGTTTAAGGACTTACTAACAGCCATCCGGACTTACGTCTGCCCTCTCAAGATGTTTAGGACTTACAAGCCATCCGGACTTACATGCCCCATCTTTCGATTTTGCCTTCCAAAGTTAAAAACTATTCTCAAAATATAAAATAGATACCATATAGTATGTATGTCTTTTAGACATATCTTTGATTTGTTGTGCATCTTGGCATCTTATATCCTATATGGCCTTTTCCTTTTGGCATCTTTTTGCTCAATTATTTTCTTTTTTGTATTTTTCTTTTTTTTTGTTTCTTTTTGTATTTTTATCTTTTGTATATATATATATATAGTTATGATAATCACTGAATCAATCATATACAGGCTTGAGTATGACAAGATTATATCTCTCAGTCTGTGTTAGAACATTTTTGGCACATAATCCTGATATGTTCCCCACTAAATCATATTTCTTTAATTCAAGTGTAATCACTCAATTATGATCTTTTCATTTCTGAAAGCAAAGCCTATCAACATATCAAACATAATCCAAGTGTATTCGTATTTAAGCCTTTGAAAGTACTTATACTCGTTTTGAACTTTGTAATATCATTTCTCATTTAATCATGAAAATTTCTTCTTTTATTTAGGCAATCCTTTGATCTTAACTCCCCCTAAGACCACAAATATTTTTCAGAACTTGCTTTTCTAATTTTCTCCCCCTAAAATTGTGATTGTCCTTTTAAGAAAAAGAAACAATTGCAATTTTATTCATTATTAAAAACTGAAAAATCTTTTTGTGAAGATTCATTAAACCAATTTATCCAAGTTAATCATTCCCAATGATTGCACTAGGAAATCAAATCGAGAATGATCAAACGCCTTGGTAAATAAATCAGCTATATTTTCAGTTGACGGCACTTGTTTAAGATGAATAAGTTTACGTTCAAAACAGTCGCGGATAAAATGTATGCGGATGTCTATGTGTTAGTTTTTGAGTGTTGGATGGGATTTTTCACAATGTTTAGAACTGCCGTATTATCACACCAAATCGGTGTGTCATAAATGTTGAGGCCATAATCGAGAAGTTGTTGCTGAATCCAGACAAGCTGGGAACAACAACTCGAAGCAGCCACATATTCAGCTTCGGCAGTGGATGTAGAGACAGTGTTCTGCTTTTTACACTGCCAAGAAATGAGTCGGTTACCCAAGAATTGACATCCTCCTGTGGTCGATTTCCTGTCTAAGTTACAACCACCATAATCACTGTCAGTATAAGCAAATAAATTGAAATCGGAATTTCGAGGATACCAAAGACCAAGTTTGGGTTGACCCTTGAGATACTTGAAAATCCTCTTGACAGCTTTCATGTGTGATTCCTTTGGATCACTTTGATAGCGGGCACACTGACAAACAGGGAACATAACATCCGGCCTGCTTGCAGTGAGATACATAAGGGAACCAATCATCGATCTGTAAAGATGTTGATCAACTGATTCGCCTAATGGATCCGGAGTAAGAGTAGGACGAGAAGCCATTGGAGTTGGAGCTACTTTGGAGTCTTGAAACTTGTATTTCTCAAGAATTGTCTGAACATACTTTTCTTGATGAATGAGAATACCCGTTTCAGATTGAGTAACCTGAATACCCAAGAAAAATGAAATTTCTCCAAGTGAACTCATCTCAAACTTCTTCTTCATCACCTCTTCGAACTCCGTGCACATACTATCATTTGTGGAACCAAAAATAATATCATCGACGTAGATTTGAACCAAAATGATATCATCGCCTGATTTTCGGATGAATAAGGTTTGATCAATTGCACCTCTTGAATAACCATTTGCAAGCAAATGTTCAGTCAGAGTTGCATACCAAGCACGAGGTGCTTGATGTAAACCATATAAAGCCTTATCCAACTTGTAAACATAATCAGGATGATCTGGGTCTTCAAATCCAGGAGGCTGACAAACATAAGTTTCTTCCTTCATTTCTCCGTATAAAAACGCAGTCTTAACATCCATCTGGTACACCTTGATGTTCATGTATGAGGCAAAGGCTAGGAATATGCGTATTGCTTCTAGTCTTGCAACTGGAGCATACACTTCTTCATAATCTAAGCCTTCAACTTGATAGAATCCCTGTACCACAAGTCGTGCTTTATTCCTAACTATAACACCCTTTTCATCCGTCTTGTTTCGAAAAATCCACTTTGTTCCAATCGGAAGCTTATCCTTTGGAAGTTCAACAAGATGCCAAACATTGAGTTTCTTGAATTGCATCAACTCATCTTGCATTGCTTCTATCCAGCTATTTTCCTTGAGCGCCATTTCCACATTCTTGGGCACTATTTGTGATAGAAAACAAGCATACAGACATGTGTTGATTGCTCCTGATCGACTTCTGGTAACTACACCTTCGTGCAACGGGCCAATGATTGCTTCAGTTGGATGAGTTTTATGTATTCTCAATTGAGGAATCTCATCTGCAACCATTCCATCTTCCAAATTTGTAATATGTTCAACATTATCAAGAACTTCTTCAGTATGTTGAGATAGAGGCACATAAGTTTCATCAATTGTGTCATCTGAAATAGGAGTTTCAGAAGCAGTTGACACATTTGGAGACTCATCAAATGGAACCTGAATGATCTCTATCGGTGTGTGTATAGTGTCTGAAGAAGATGAAGATAACGGAGAACTCAACGATTCTTCCAGCTCCTGAGTAGGAATTTGTTCTGAAGAAATATCTAAAGACTCAGAACAGGTAGATACTGGCACAGAATCTGTCGGAATATCTTTGGATGATGAAGCAGTAGCAGAATCATCAGATATCAAAGAAGGAAGTTCCTCAATTATTTGGTTATCCAAGGTGATTGATTGAGTATTAGAATCTGCAGATGAAGATTTAGAAATATTAAAATTTATGAACAAAGATTCATAATCATAAACCCATGAAGGAGCTGAACCTGCATCAGTTATGTTAAGTTCGTGCCAATCAATGTTAAATGACTCGATTATTTGTCTAGTTCTTTTATTATAAACACGATATGCAACCTTATTGGCAGCATATCCCACAAAGTAACATTCATCAGCCTTTTCAGAAAATTTTGAAGATAATTCGGTTGTATGTAACAAAGTGCAACAACAACCAAAGGCTTTAAATATTTAACTTTGGGTTTGTGATTATAAAGATTTCATAAGGAGTCTTATTTAATCTTTTGTTGATTAACACACGATTCTGAACATAACATGCAGTATTTACTGCTTCTGCCCAGAAGAACAAAGGTAATTTGGCGGCAGAGATCATTGTTCTAGCAGCTTCAATTAATGTCCTATTTCTTCTTTCTGCAACCCCATTCTGTTGTGGAGTGCCGGCAGCACTGAATTGTCTGGCAATTCCCTTGGATTCACAAACTCATTCAGAGTTTGATTGCAAAACTCTGTCCCATTGTCACTTCTGATGCATTTTACCTTTTTCTCTGTCTGATTCTCCACCAAAGTAATGAATTTGATCAATAGATGTGGAGTCTCATCCTTAGATGCTAAGAAAAACACCCAAGTAAATCTTAAAAAATCATCAGTAACAACCAAACAATAAGATCTTCGACCCAAACTTAGAACATTCATGGACCAAAAAGATCCATGTGTAAGAGTTGTAAGATTGATTCGACTGAGTTGTGTGCAACTGGTTTGTGAGGAAGTTTATGTTGTTTACCTTTTGAACATGACAAACAATGTTCAGTTAAATGATATTCTTTTTCAGGTAAACCAATTACATGATTTCCACGTACAAGTTTATTCATGTTTTTAAGATTGACATGTCCTAATCGACGATGCCATAACATGGAATCATTCTCCGAGGCTTTGGATAATAAGCAAGAGGCTGTTACCAAAGAATTAGAACAATGCATATCAAGAAGATATGTGTCATTGTCTCTCGGAGTCCTCATTAAAACCCATTCTTCTGGAACAACAAAACCTGGTTTTAATATTAAGCATTCGTTATTAGTAAAGTGTGTTGAATATTGTTTGTCACAGATTTGAGACACACTTAGCAGGTTATGTTTTAATTCCTCAACAAAATTAACATTCTCAAAACTCAGGACGCCATTTGTAACTGTACCCCGTTTTGTAATTCGTCCTCCTCTATCTCCTGCAAATATCACTCTTCCTCCGTTGTATGATTGCACATTGTAGTAATGATAAGTTACCAGTCATATGTCTTGAACAACCGCTATCAACATGCCATAGACTGTCAGTAGCCTTTCGCGGTTGTCCCTGCATTAGTAACAAAATTACTTAGATTTTGGTACCCAAGTCAAACATGACTTGAGCACATTCTGAGTTGCAGTAAGACAAAATGATTTGAGATTATATATATTTGTTTGCACATCATTCTTTTCATTTATGCTTTTAGGCTTGACATTTTCTTTTATATCATTGGTCAAATTCTTATCCCGTTTGACATTAAACTCATTAGCAACCTTTGATTTCATATTATTTGATAATTTTCCACGAGTGAAAAATAATTTTCTATTATGAGAAATAGAATTATGAAATCTTTGTTTACTTAATGATTTTTGTCTAAAAGGACAATTATTTGCCAAGTGATTTGTGTTTCCACACTGAAAGCATCTCTTCTGTTTGTGTGTGGAAAACAAACTGTGGATGACAGTTATGAAAATTGTCATAAAAACCAAAGTCAGATTGACTAGGTTTAACTTTCTCCACAGTCTCTCGAATCTTTGTCTCGTTTGACAATTGCAAATTCATCTTTTGCAGATTCGAGGAAATCGAAAAATTATGACCACTTTGATGCGGAGATTTGGCAATTTTGACTTGTTGAATTTTTGGTGTTGAAATAGGAACAGTCTTTGACATTGCTGGAGTAGGACCAGACTTTGAATATGCTGGAGAAGGACCAGGCTTAGATATACGGATTGGTGCTGGAGAAGGACCAGGCTTTTGAATTGTGAGATTGCATGCAGAAGAATTATTCACTTGCAAATCTGGGCTACAAACATCTTGATTCACAAGGTTAGCATTATAATGAAGCTTATTTTTAAAGAATCGAGAATTCGTTTCTTTAAAAATATGTTCCTCATTTTCAATTAACCTTAGAAATGAATCTACTTTTAAAGTCCTTTTCAATTCTTTCCTTTTGATTGCCCTTTGATTTGCATTCAAGTTATTTTTACTATTAGATTTCAACTCATTCAAATCAACCTTCTTTTCATTTCCAGACAAATTTTGATTACAAGCAAATTGTGAAACTTTTACATTCTTATTATTTAAACATTCATTCTCATTCTCATCCTCACTCTCACTTTCCCAATCTTCAACCAACCCATCCACCTTCATTTTATCTGCAAAAAGATTTTCAGATGATTGTTTAGTTTGGGTGCTATGATAGGATCAACTGATAAGTTATCTTAACAGAAGGTTTTAAGTTTGAGATGGAGAAAATCCAATCCCATAGACCATATCAGAATCACAAATGTTCTCAGATGAAGGTAAACATGAATAATCATGATTAATTGGAGGTGCAATGTTAGAAAACCCAACACCACATTTTCCTCCTTTGATTTTCTGAGTCATTTGTGACTTGATTATGCCTTCAACCATCGTTGATGAAAGTTCAAATTTCTCAACAGTCAATTTAACCGTGGCTAATTCACTGTTGAGTCTGTTAATTTCTAGAGCGAGTTCATTATTTCTATTTGTCAAGTTATTATTAGTACATTCTTTATCATGAAGATTTAATTTCAAATTATAAATTGTTTTGTTTAAACCTTCAAGTTTTTCTTTAAAAATCCTTTCATTTGACTTGTGTTTACTAGCTTGATACTGAAGTTTTCAACTTCCATTATCAGGCTTTCATTGTGAACTCTGTATCTTTGAACTTTCTCAACACATGCATTTTGACATAAGTCATCATATACCTTGGGTTCTGAAGTTTCCCCTTCTGTTTCCTCTGTCTTCTTGACCATGAATGCTTTCATGTTATCAGTTGGTTCTTCCACTGGAGCACTAACAACAGTCTTTGATCAATACATGTGCTTTTGACTGTGAGCTCAACAGTGTCATCTTCAAACACAATCTTTTCTTCATCAACCTTCTCAACCTGTTCTTTCTTCTCAGCTTTCTCTTTCTCCTCTTCAACTTTCTCAATCTTTTGATCAACTTTCACTTTCTCCACTTCAATTCTCTCCTCCTCTTCTTCTTCTGTAGCAAACAAGCCCTCCAACAAGTCATCAGACACGAATTCAGCAAACAAGTTTTCTTCCTCTTCTGGTTCTGGCACAATCTTTGCAATGAGTGCATGAGACAAAGTTAGATCAAGGGCCTCCATTTGATCAGACCAATCGTATTCAGCATTTGTTGAGAAACTAATGCTTTATTGCCACCAGAAGTACTAGCTTTGTCTTTCTTCTGCTCTATCTCCACAGTCACCATCTTCTTTGGGGCTTCATTTGAACTGTTTTTGGTTCAGTACACTCTCTGGCGAAATGACCTGGTTTGTTACAGTTGTAACACCTCAGGTTGGATTTGTCGAAACCGATTTTGCTAGAATTATTAACACCAAACATTTTCCTTCCAGTTCTTCTAGCAAAATTCTTCGCCCTGTAAACTACCATGGCCATCTGATATTTGATGTCGTTTTCTTCAACATCATCCGGATTAACTTGTTGAAGATCATCAACAAGAATATTAGGAGCAGAAAGTCTTCCGGCCATAAAAGCCTCATAACTTGTCATGAAAGTAGTGAAAAGAGCAAGATGCTCCTCAGCGATCTGAACAGTTTTTTTGATGGACTAGTGGTAGCAACATAAGCATGTTGACCACTCTGAGAATCTTGAGATTGAGAAACTTGTTGATGGATGATGGGGAATAATGTTGAGCAGCTGGAACATGAACTTGGTGGTTTACTGCTGGTTGAATAAAGAAGACGCTGCACTTCCTGATTGTTGTTGCTGACACATCTGCGTATAACTGACATAGTAATTCGGATTACTAGCCATCTTTGCATATAGAGCAGTTCCTTCAGCACCCAGAGAACTGAGATGATTAGCAGCTCGCTGCTTATCATCCATAGCATAAGACTTGATTGTTGAGATGAGATCAGTCAACTGTAGAGTATACAAGTCTTTGGTTCTCTTTATCAAAGTACAGTTGTTATTCCAACTGTATGGAAGTGAGTTGAGCAACTTCTTGTTCACTGTTATGGGTTCCAGAGTAATACCCGCACTCTTCATTTTCGTGACCAGTCTAACAAACCTGGCCATCTGAATTTCCAGCTCTTCACCAACAATATGGTTGAACATGTTGAACTCTTGATTCAACATATCCTTTTTGCTCTCTCTCATGTCTTTATTGCCCATAATCTGAGATTCCAGAGCATCCCAAAGCACTTTAGCACCCTGAACTCTTGAAACTTTTGTGAGATCTCAGTAGTAAGAGCCATTGTGATGCAGCAATACGCTTTATCATCAAGTTCCAATCTCTTGATGTCGTCTTCATCCCACAAATGTTCAGGTTTCTGAACCATTTCACCTTTATCATTTTTGTACAATGGAATGTAAGGACCATACTGGATCGATCTCCACATTTGGTTCAGTGTAGATAACATATCTCTCGAATCGAAAAGCCCATCAGAATAATCATCTTCGCAGAGAAGCCTCGGTGGCTTGTTACCAGTACCAATCTCAGTGTCTAGATGAAGTGAAGCAGTAAGATGCTTCAAATTCGGTGTAGATGAAGCCATAATGATCAGAAAGTCAAAAAATTGGTTTTTCGTGCGAGAATAGAATTCGTGCGAAAAGTGATTTCGCGCGTACAGAGTTTTCGCGCGCGATGGATCTTTTCGAGCGAATTTCCAAAATTACCTTTTCACGCGAATCGCACAAAAAGGTGAAATACCTAACTGAGCGAAAACACCCTGTTTTCGTGTGCGAGAACTTGCAGATCAAGCGAAAAGTCAATTTTGTGCAGAAACAGATTACCAACTGTTTGTTCACGCGAATGTCACCTCAGCTCACTGATTAAGTTTGATTAAACCCTTTTAATCCAATTTTAATGAATTTTAAGTCAATTTTAATCAAAATTAAGCTTAAAGTTCACTAATTAAGTTCAATTAGGTCCAGATCAGTCCAAATCTTCCACAATCGAGCAGAATAACATTTCCATATCAGAATTTAAGGTAATCGATGATGAATTTCTTCAAAATCGAGTAAAACTCAATCCAAAACTCTTCAAATCGTGGTTCTAGAGCCTATGCTCTGATACCAATTGTAAAACTTGAAAATCTCCCAGAAATCAATAACACACGATCTCAATCTTGTGAACGCGGAATATAAACAAGATTGGAGTAGAAGAAAGATTGAATTGAATCACAAAGATGATATTTGATTGATAAACAGAAACCTATAAAAGGTCTTGTGCGATTTCGCACAGTACAGATTGATAATGAATGAAAAGCTTAATTACAAAACGAAAACTAGCTATTTATACTAAACATAGAGTTCTCGCGCGAGATCCCTTTCGCGTGGATCAAGCTTTCGCGGCGGCTGCAGTCTTTGCGTGGTCTGCGACTCGCATGGATCTGGTCTTTCGCACTGGTAGCTTCTCGCGTGACTTCTTGTTGTCGCGTGGATCTGGTTATCGCACAGTATGTTTTGCCGAGACTTGATTTATCTTCTACAGTTTTTTTTGTTAAATGTAATATTTATTACACACATATGCGATTAAACTTATATGCATTACGCACATTTATATATATAGCTTCTCTTGTATCAAAGAGTTCTTGTATGTAGCATGAAGGTATGAAGGTCAAGGATGATGGTTTGAATATGCTAAAAGGAAGATAGTGTTGTTCACTCCATGGCAAATGATTTCCGGTTGTTGAAGGCTTAGGGTTGGAATCTCCGATGGTTGTTGACATACAAGGTGAGCAGAACGAAATAAAAGAGACTTTTGTTTGTAATCTTTATGCTTATATTCATTTGAAGAAATTAGATTCCTTTTGTTGATAATGTCGACTACATACATTATCATGTGGATGTAAATGTATGGGTGCAAAGATGTAGAGTTTGTGTTTAATTTAATTCTCACCGTCATGTTTTGCCTCCTTTCAATGCCTACATGTTAAATTATATGTCATCAAATTTGTTTTAGCTGTGAATGTAAATCCAATGTGTTCTTGGTGGCCTAACTTTAATGGTGTTATATCTATAAAAATGTATCGTTGTTAGAAAAAATCTCAAAATCTAACCTAATGCATACATGCAGTACTTCTCGTATGCATATGCATATGATATGGTAAATCTCTACATGGTAATCTATACTTGAATAATGTAAGTACTGTATGTATATAATAACAACAAAGTGCAGTTATTTATATTTTTAATAATACATATATTCATTATATGTCCAATGTAAATTGTAATAATACATATATGCACTTATACACAAATGCACTTATGCAATAGCGAAAGCCACAAATTTTTCAATGATTTTTAACTTTTATTGGTTAATTTAAGTAATCTAAAAATTAAAGATGATATTCAAATATAACATGTGTCACTTTTAAAAAATAACAAATTATGATAACTTAATTATTCAATTAAAATAAAAAAATAAATATTCATATATATTATGTAAAGTATAAAATGATAATTTAAGATGAGGTGTGCGGAGGATACCATCAAGATATTAAAAAAGCATGTTTATAAGTTGACAAAAGGAATTATAATAAAAAAAATAAAAAATGAGACGACCATCGTTTACGGTTGACGTGATCATGCTAATTAAACAAAAGAAACTACCAAAACAAATGAAATTATTTGAAGTGACTGTTGAATTGAATGAAATGAATGTGGCTCCACCAGAAATACCAATATTACCCTTATGCTAAATGTAATAACTAGATTAAAACCACCGCGTTGCGGTGGGGTGTAAAACCGTAAAAAACCTTAAAGTTTTAGATATTTACGTTTGTATCCTTGCAGTAAGTACTTGTACGTAAAGCTTAACAGCTTTGCTGTATGCTTTTTAAAGTATAGGTAATATTTGAACATGGAGTAAATTACGTCTTTGCCACTATTGATTATAGCCTTTGATTTGGTAAATCAATGGTCTATAATAGTTCTTTTGGTTTTTTTACAAATAATTAGTTTTCATTTGAATGTATCCCTATATATATATAGATATATATCTTCATATTATAAAACTATAATACAAATATTTTTCTATAGGCATATTGTGAGTTTAAGTATTTAATATTTATCAATATCTTTATATAAGTGAATAGAATGATAATTTTACATATGGATTAAGATATCTATATGAAAAGTCATACTTAAATTTTAACGAATTAACCATTTTATTTCATTTATGCCCTTAAATAAAGTATAACATACGATGCTTATAATATAAATGCTAAAGCATATACACGTGGCCAAACAAAACCGCCGTTTACTTTCATTTCCGTTCATTCATTGCGATTGAGCACTGATCACTCTTTCTCTTTTCCTTGCCGGTTGTTAACAACGTAATAACAATCAAGACGGTAATTTGTAATGACAATTTCTCTATTAACTTTCTTTGGTCTATGTAAATGACCACCGAAAGCTGACTCCGATGATCATAAAACTCTAACATACATTCATAAAACCAAACCCTCCCTAAAATTTAAGTAATAAGTGATTTCTGATCACAAATACCATCCATATGTTTACTAATCTTGTTGGAATAATGTAGTTGTCTTAAAGACTTTTGTAATATACGTAATTATTCTTTCATTCAATTTATTCAACAATTATATTTTTAATTTACGTCATAACACATCGAGCCGATACTGACTAAAATCGAATTCCTAAAAAAATCACGCAGCAGCCGTACCGTCGCAAACGTAGATAAGCCCATAGTTTCAAGTATGAGTCTTTTCCAATGTATCTCTATCCTCAATTCCATACTTAAAATTCAAGGAATATCTATATAATTCTCATATTTCACTCCTCCAATTGGATCTCCTATTCATCCCTAAAATTTTATATAAAGCTTTAGTGATAACCTAAATATAAAATTTAATATTCATTCCTCAAATCTATATATTTTTTTCTTTTGCGATTGCTTGTGTGAGAGAAAAATTGTTAAAATATATCAATTCTATTACCTTATTACCTTTCTTTCTTTTTCTTATTATGTTTTTTCTATGTATTTGTAGTTTCTATTAGTTGAGGGCTGTTTCTGGTAGCTGTAAAGTTGGAGGGCTTTGTTGATCTTTTGGAGCTATATATTCAAGGCTGGTGTTAGGGTTTGAAGAGTGAGATATTATTCGCCTCTTTCATCTTTCAGAAAGCTCTTAAGCTCTCTAGATTTCTTTCCGATTAACTCTCTGTTCTTGAGAAGTTATTCGTTGATCTTACTGTTGAGTGTTCGCATCATCTTGATGCTCACTCTTTATATGTTGTATCTCTGATTTCTGATACAAAGAGATTTGTGTAGACTGTGAGTTGATTCATCCTTGTTGATTCAGGGTGTTATTCTGTTGTTCTTGAAGATTTACAGTTGTGTTTCATATGAAGATTGTTAGATTCATGGCTTTTTACATGGTATCAGAGCTACGGCTCTGATATCTCACGTCTTCCGCTGATCGTCGACTCGTCTTCTTTGGGTTAGGGTTACATACAATAAACCCTACACCTGGGTACTCGATTGGGGATTTTACTGAGTAGATCATCTCAGAAATCGTCTGGTGACTCTTCTTCTTCGTGAATCTGGTGTAACCCTAGAAGGCTGCACAGGTTCAGATTGGCTCTTCTTGATTGTGTAACCCTAGAAGGTTACAGGTTTGCTGACTATTATCTCGTCCCGAAGATCATCTGTGGGCGCCTCACATCTGTAATCTGTTGCAACCCTAGAAGGTTGCACGGGTCTTGCTGATTCTTCTTGTCCTTGTAACTCTAGAAGGTTACAGGACTCTCTCTGCCACCCTTAGTGGGTTCCTCGCTGTGAGGATATCTCTCTCCTTAACTCTTTTACTTGCAATTTCTGATATAGTTGTTGTTTGACGGGTTAGGGGTACCGGTGTCTGGGTTTTTTCCATTTTGCAGGGATATCTGTTTCTTGGTTTTCTGCTTTAGTGTAGTTATTATCTTATGTGTGCATTCACTTGTGTGATTCATTTTCTGTGTGCATTCATTACAACACCCTTGGTAATCCTTGATCTACCACAGCAGTGGTGTGAAAACCTGGCTCTGACCACGGTGTGTTTCTGTGCGCTTGCGTGTGTGCCCATATAACCTTTGTGCTCAAGGTCTAATTGTTGATACTTAAATGGCTGATAATATTGATAGTCCTGTTGTCATCAGTGACACACTGATCAGTAAGCTTGATGTTAGCAACCTCTGTACCTTCATGCCAATGACTCTGGAACCCTTACTATTGTCACCATGAAACTTAAAGGCACTGAAAACTATTCAGTCTGGGCCAGTTCAATGAAGCTTGCATTGGAAGTAAGAAACAAAACAGGCTTCATTGATGGTTCTTGCATCAAATCTAAACTGACACTGTACTTGCAAAACAATGGGACAGGTGCAACTCAGTTGTACTGTCCTGGATATTAAACTCAATTTCAGAAGAATTATATCTAGGTCAAGTATTCTCTAAACTAGCATCAGATGTCTGGACTGAGTTAAAGAAACCTATGATAAAGTTGATGGTTCAGTCGTCTTTAATCTCTATCAAAACATTAATTGCTTAAAACAAACGGAAGCACAGTGGCTGAATATTATCACAGACTGAATACCATGTGGAAACAATTCGATGCCATAGTTCAGTTGCCTTCTTGCACTTGTAATGCATCTAAAGAATTAATGACTTTAACCATTTAATAAAAGTAATGCAGTTCTTAATGGGTCTTGATGACATTTACCAACCTGTTAGAACCAACCTGTTAATTAGGGACCTCTTCCCTCTATCAAGGATGCGTTTGCAATTATATCCAGAGAAGAGTCTCATCGGTTGTCTAGTACAAACTCATCTAGTAAACTAAATCAAAATGTGGCATTCTTTTCTAAAACAAATCAACCCACTGAAAATAAAAATCAGAACTCTGAAAATAAAAAAGGAGAAGTGGAAGAGAACCCAATCCTAACCTCAAGTGTTCCCACTGCAATAAATTGGGACACACGGTTGAGAAGTGTTATGAAACTAGTGGGGTACCCCCTCATATAGGAGACAATCAGGCCCTCAAGGGTCTAAGAGTACAACCACTAGTTCATCATCAAATACCTCTAATAAAGCTAGTACTGTTTCAGCTTCTTCATTGACCTTCACTCCAGAACAATTTGCAAAGATCATGAGTCTCATAAATGAAAATTCATCCTCTGACCCTAGAATTCTGGCATTGGAGGTACATCTGTTAGCGGTTTTTGCTCATCCTCTTTTAAGTTTTTTCCTTTGAACTTGTCCTCCTCCCTTGGGAAAGGGTTGACAATGGGTGGATAGTTGACTCGGGGGCAAATCAGCATATGGTAAAGTCTGAGTTAAACCTAATTAACAGTGTGGATGTGATTAACTTCAATATGACTGTCAACCACCCAAATGGCACAAAGGCTAAAATTACCAAAATTGGGGATTACGTCCTTACTAATAATATAATCTTGTCAAATGTGTTTGTTGTCCCCGAGTACTCTGTCAACCTCATATCTGTTCACAAACTTGCTAAAGATAATAACCTAGAAATCCGATTTGATAAGGAAAACTGTTTTGTTCAGGATTTGAAATCAAAGAAAGTCCTGGTGACTGGTAGACAGAGTGATGGCTTATACTTTTTTGAAAAGGTGAGTGATCTGGTTAACATATGTCTTAATAGCCTTACTACTGCTAATCTGTGGCACTCTCGGCTAGGTCACCCTCAGAAAAGGTCAGGACCATCCTAAGTGAGTCCCTAGGAGTTAAATCTGTCTCTGACAACTCACCGTGTGAGATCTGTCAAAAGCAAAACAGACCAGAGTTCTCTTTCCCTTAAGTGACATACCTCTAGGCCTTAGGTGATCTTGTCCATCTTGATTTGTGGGGTCCTTATAGGATTTCAAGTAAAGAGGGTTTTCGGTATTTTCTAAATGTTGTTGATGATTACTCTCGGTCTGTATGGTGCTTTCTTTAAAATTCAAACATGAAGTCAGTAATAGGATTATAGCCTATTATGAACTAATTCCAAATCAGTTTGGGAAAACTGTGAAAGTGTTTCGTAGTGATAATGGGTCTGAGTTTGTAAATAATCATCTATCTGACTTCTTTAATTCAAAAGGCATTCTTCACCAAACCTCATGAGTTCATAACCCTCAGCAGAATGGTATTGCTGAGAGGAAGCACAGGCACTTACTTAATGTTGCCCGTGCCCTTCTACTTCAAGGGGGGTCCCCCTCTCTTTTTGGTCTGACTGTGTGCTAACTGCTACCTACCTTATCAACAGGACTCCCTCTTCGGTGTTACAAGGAAAAAGTCCCTATGAAATTATGTTCGGTTTTAAACCCTCCTTACACATCTTAGGAATTTCGGATGCTTGTGTTTTAGTACAATATTAAATAATTCAAATAAGTTTTCAAGTCGTGCAAATAAGTGTATTTTAATTGGTTATTCAAAGTAAAAAGGGTTATAAATTGTGGGATGTTGAAAACAAGTCTGAATTTTTTTCAAGAGATGTTAAATTCTATGAGCTGTTTTTCCGTTTAAAGACAAAACTAATGATTCTACAGATTCATCATTAGATTTAAATATCATGAACTTTTTTGGATTTAAAAACAACATCTGAGATTCCATCGTATCAAGTCCCGATGATGATGAGGGGGTCACTGCTCAAAGAACAAAAGATGTCAGTCAGCAGTCAGTTGAGGATGAGGTTGGCCAAAACTTGGCGAGGTTGTTTCTCATCAGCAGCCAACTGGATTAGCCAACTTCCTCCTGACTTGGCAGGCTATCTTTAGTTCCAGATGATGAGTCCAGCCCGCCTGAGGGGCAAACTAGTGTGTTCCTTATACTGAACTTAGAAGATCCTCTAGGACCTCTACCTTACCGAAGAAGATGTCCGATTATGTTGTTGAGGGAAGGTCAGATATGGCATAGAAAAGGGTGTCAATACTCCCGTCTGTCAATTGATAACAGTGTTTCGCTTCGGTCTTAAATAAGACTGTTGAACCTAAGAATTTAGTGAAGCTTCTCATGACCAAATTGGTGGATGCCATGAATTCCGAAATGGAAGCCCTACATCGTAATAATACATGGGTTTTAACTGAACTTCCTCCAGGAAGAAAACCCATTGGTTGTAATGGTTATATAAAATTAAAATACAAGTAAACTGGTGAGATTGATAGGTATAAAGCTAGATTAGTTGCCAAAGGATATAGTCAACGTGAGGGTATTGACTATGAGGAAACTTTTTTCACCAGTGATTAAAATGGTTACAATTAGGTGTGTCATAAATCTGGCTGTTATAATAACTGGTCTATGTATCAATTAGACATTAATAATGCTTCTTATATGGAGACTTAACTGAAGTGTATATATGTCTCTGCCAGAAGGTTATTATTCTAAAGATGATAAACGTGTATGTAAGCTTGTAAGTCTCTTTTACAGGTTTGAAAACAGGCCCTAGGAAGTGGGAATGAAAACGTACTGGGATACTACTTGAAAATGGTTTTTCTAGAGCAGCAGTGCTCCAGAAAGAATCTATCAGTTCGGAATAATGGCTGGATCAGCAGAAATAGAATAAACAATCCTTGAGTTCTTCAGCCCCTCAATCATAGAAGAAAATAATTCCTTCCCTTCCGGAACTTCATCCAAATATGCAACACAATTATGATTCTTGTTAAAGATCATTTGTGCCATCTGCATTGTCAAATAAGATCAAAATTAGAACATTCTTGAAAATAACTTAATTATGCATATAGAATTTTAACACTTAGAACATTTAGCTTTTAAGGTCTTACACTTAGAAAATTTTATCACTTAGAAACAATTTATCATTTCAAGGCTTAGTCACATGTGAAAAACATGTACTTCACTTATGATTTTATCAACAGTTATAAGTGATAAATCCATTTATGACAACAACAGAATCAACACTTGAAACATTTTAAAATTTTTCTGTCATGCGAAAACAACTCATGCGAAACTAATCAGTATGCGAAATGACAAACTCATGCGAAATTCAACAATTCTTGCGAAAAATGGTTTCACGCGAAAAACACTTATCACGCGAAAGTAGATTTCACGCGATAGGCTTTCTCAAGCGAATTCGCTTTTCGCAACTGTTCAGTTCCCTGTGCGATTCGCACAACTCAAGGTTCAAATTAACACTTCAAAACTTGTTTTTAATCCATGAAATCCAGATCATAGCAGTCGCCTAAGTCTATTAGGTGGTTTTTATCATTCAATTTCAATTTTAGAGTCCATTTCAAGATTTTAGTTTCAAAGTTGTTAAGTTCCCCTTAGCAGTGCATTTCTACAGTAACCAAATCGAACCATGTATACCTCAAGATCACACTATGCAAGTACTAGAATGAATGTGAATCAAAATGACAGAGTAGGAGCAAAATGGTGTATGCGAGAGGAGATTTCGGAGAATATGCGAGAAGGGGTTTCGGGTAAGAGTTTGAGCGAGATGTGATTTCGCCTCGTTCACTGTGACTGTTATACACCCGATGAGTCACGCGACAATCACTTTCGCAAGTCATGGTTTTTTTCGCGTGACATTCCCTTTTCGCATGCGAAATGAAGAATTTTTAAAGTTTTCCAATTTTTCAATTTTTTTAAACTTTTTCAAACCTTTTCACAACATTTTATCCCTTTTATTTATGAATTAAGTCAACATAAAATGTTATCTACCAAGTGACCAATTAATTTAATGAATCTTCAATTTTCAAAAATTTTCTTGTTATTTATTTGTTCTAAAAATAAAACACTATCAAAGTGAAATAAAAACAAACACTTACAAACAAAATAACAACGGAATAAAAACAATTAAAGAATCAAGATCGGATTTGCTTGTTTTGTATAAATTTTCATAATGAGATCATATAGTTCTTTTGTCAAGTTAAGACTCTGTCCGGCTTTATTTAAAATAACTGGTTAAGTTGATTGTCAATATATTTTGTCCTTTTAAACTTATACTTCAGGTTTTACTCAGACACATAATGAGTGATATATATATATATCATGTTTTGTGTTAATTGATATAAGTCAGTGGATCCCACAATCAGAACTTCTGTAGAATTATTATTATCCTTCAAGACACTATTGAGATTTTTCAAGTCACCCCAATTTGACTTAAACCATGCATTGATGATCAGTGATACCAATTATTGTATTCCTAAATATAACTATTTGAGCATAACTAGCCTGAGAAATATTTCTTAACCCGGAATATTAACAAGTTTAAGGACTTACTAACAGCCATCCGGACTTACGTCTGCCCTCTCAAGATGTTTAGGACTTACAAGCCATCCGGACTTACATGCCCCATCTTTCGATTTGCCTTCCAAAGTTAAAAACTATTCTCAAAATATAAAATAGATACCATATAGTATGTATGTCTTTTAGACATATCTTTTGATTTGTTGTGCATCTTGGCATCTTATATCCTATATGGCCTTTCCTTTTGGCATCTTTTGCTCAATTTTTCTTTTTGTATTTTTCTTTTTTTTTGTTTCTTTTTGTATTTTTATCTTTTGTATATATATATATATAGTTATGATAATCACTGAATCAATCATATACAGGCTTGAGTATGACAAGATTATATCTCTCAGTCTGTGTTAGAACATTTTTGGCACATAATCCTGATATGTTCCCCACTAAATCATATTTCTTTAATTCAAGTGTAATCACTCAATTATGATCTTTCATTTCTGAAAGCAAAGCCTATCAACATATCAAACATAATCCAAGTGTATTCGTATTTAAGCCTTTGAAAGTACTTATACTCGTTTTGAACTTTGTAATATCATTTCTCATTTAATCATGAAAATTTCTTCTTTTATTTAGGCAATCCTTTGATCTTAACTCCCCCTAAGACCACAATATTTTTCAGAACTTGCTTTTCTAATTTTCTCCCCCTAAAATTGTGATTGTCCTTTTAAGAAAAAGAAACAATTGCAATTTTATTCATTATTAAAAACTGAAAAATCTTTTTGTGAAGATTCATTAAACCAATTTATCCAAAGTTAATCATTCCCAATGATTGCACTAGGAAATCAAATCGAGAATGATCAAACGCCTTGGTAAATAAATCAGCTATATTTTCAGTTGACGGCACTTGTTTAAGATGAATAAGTTTACGTTCAAAACAGTCGCGGATAAAATGTATGCGGATGTCTATGTGTTTAGTTTTTGAGTGTTGGATGGGATTTTTCACAATGTTTAGAACTGCCGTATTATCACACCAAATCGGTGTGTCATAAATGTTGAGGCCATAATCGAGAAGTTGTTGCTGAATCCAGACAAGCTGGGAACAACAACTCGAAGCAGCCACATATTCAGCTTCGGCAGTGGATGTAGAGACAGTGTTCTGCTTTTTACACTGCCAAGAAATGAGTCGGTTACCCAAGAATTGACATCCTCCTGTGGTCGATTTCCTGTCTAAGTTACAACCACCATAATCACTGTCAGTATAAGCAAATAAATTGAAATCGGAATTTCGAGGATACCAAAGACCAAGTTTGGGTTGACCCTTGAGATACTTGAAAATCCTCTTGACAGCTTTCATGTGTGATTCCTTTGGATCACTTTGATAGCGGGCACACTGACAAACAGGGAACATAACATCCGGCCTGCTTGCAGTGAGATACATAAGGGAACCAATCATCGATCTGTAAAGATGTTGATCAACTGATTCGCCTAATGGATCCGGAGTAAGAGTAGGACGAGAAGCCATTGGAGTTGGAGCTACTTTGGAGTCTTGAAACTTGTATTTCTCAAGAATTGTCTGAACATACTTTTCTTGATGAATGAGAATACCCGTTTCAGATTGAGTAACCTGAATACCCAAGAAAAATGAAATTTCTCCAAGTGAACTCATCTCAAACTTCTTCTTCATCACCTCTTCGAACTCCGTGCACATACTATCATTTGTGGAACCAAAAATAATATCATCGACGTAGATTTGAACCAAAATGATATCATCGCCTGATTTTCGGATGAATAAGGTTTGATCAATTGCACCTCTTGAATAACCATTTGCAAGCAAATGTTCAGTCAGAGTTGCATACCAAGCACGAGGTGCTTGATGTAAACCATATAAAGCCTTATCCAACTTGTAAACATAATCAGGATGATCTGGGTCTTCAAATCCAGGAGGCTGACAAACATAAGTTTCTTCCTTCATTTCTCCGTATAAAAACGCAGTCTTAACATCCATCTGGTACACCTTGATGTTCATGTATGAGGCAAAGGCTAGGAATATGCGTATTGCTTCTAGTCTTGCAACTGGAGCATACACTTCTTCATAATCTAAGCCTTCAACTTGATAGAATCCCTGTACCACAAGTCGTGCTTTATTCCTAACTATAACACCCTTTTCATCCGTCTTGTTTCGAAAAATCCACTTTGTTCCAATCGGAAGCTTATCCTTTGGAAGTTCAACAAGATGCCAAACATTGAGTTTCTTGAATTGCATCAACTCATCTTGCATTGCTTCTATCCAGCTATTTTCCTTGAGCGCCATTTCCACATTCTTGGGCACTATTTGTGATAGAAAACAAGCATACAACATGTGTTGATTGCTCCTGATCGACTTCTGGTAACTACACCTTCGTGCAACGGGCCAATGATTGCTTCAGTTGGATGAGTTTTATGTATTCTCAATTGAGGAATCTCATCTGCAACCATTCCATCTTCCAAATTTGTAATATGTTCAACATTATCAAGAACTTCTTCAGTATGTTGAGATAGAGGCACATAAGTTTCATCAATTGTGTCATCTGAAATAGGAGTTTCAGAAGCAGTTGACACATTTGGAGACTCATCAAATGGAACCTGAATGATCTCTATCGGTGTGTGTATAGTGTCTGAAGAAGATGAAGATAACGGAGAACTCAACGATTCTTCCAGCTCCTGAGTAGGAATTTGTTCTGAAGAAATATCTAAAGACTCAGAACAGGTAGATACTGGCACAGAATCTGTCGGAATATCTTTGGATGATGAAGCAGTAGCAGAATCATCAGATATCAAAGAAGGAAGTTCCTCAATTATTTGGTTATCCAAGGTGATTGATTGAGTATTAGAATCTGCAGATGAAGATTTAGAAATATTAAAATTTATGAACAAAGATTCATAATCATAAACCCATGAAGGAGCTGAACCTGCATCAGTTATGTTAAGTTCGTGCCAATCAATGTTAAATGACTCGATTATTTGTCTAGTTCTTTTATTATAAACACGATATGCAACCTTATTGGCAGCATATCCCACAAAGTAACATTCATCAGCCTTTTCAGAAAATTTTGAAGATAATTCGGTTGTATGTAACAAAGTGCAACAACAACCAAAGGCTTTAAAATATTTAACTTTGGGTTTGTGATTATAAAGATTTCATAAGGAGTCTTATTTAATCTTTTGTTGATTAACACACGATTTGAACATAACATGCAGTATTTACTGCTTCTGCCCAGAAGAACAAAGGTAATTTGGCGGCAGAGATCATTGTTCTAGCAGCTTCAATTAATGTCCTATTTCTTCTTTCTGCAACCCCATTCTGTTGTGGAGTGCCGGCAGCACTGAATTGTCTGGCAATTCCCTTGGATTCACAAAACTCATTCAGAGTTTGATTGCAAAACTCTGTCCCATTGTCACTTCTGATGCATTTTACCTTTTTCTCTGTCTGATTCTCCACCAAAGTAATGAATTTGATCAATAGATGTGGAGTCTCATCCTTAGATGCTAAGAAAAACACCCAAGTAAATCTTAAAAAATCATCAGTAACAACCAAACAATAAGATCTTCGACCCAAACTTAGAACACTCACTGGACCAAAAAGATCCATGTGTAAGAGTTGTAAGATTGATTCGACTGAGTTGTGTGCAACTGGTTTGTGAGGAAGTTTATGTTGTTTACCTTTTGAACATGACAAACAATGTTCAGTTAAATGATATTCTTTTTCAGGTAAACCAATTACATGATTTCCACGTACAAGTTTATTCATGTTTTTAAGATTGACATGTCCTAATCGACGATGCCATAACATGGAATCATTCTCCGAGGCTTTGGATAATAAGCAAGAGGCTGTTACCAAAGAATTAGAACAATGCATATCAAGAAGATATGTGTCATTGTCTCTCGGAGTCCTCATAAAACCCATTCTTCTGGAACAACAAAACCTGGTTTTAATATTAAGCATTCGTTATTAGTAAAGTGTGTTGAATATTGTTTGTCACAGATTTGAGACACACTTAGCAGGTTATGTTTTAATTCCTCAACAAAATTAACATTCTCAAAACTCAGGACGCCATTTGTAACTGTACCCCGTTTTGTAATTCGTCCTCCTCTATCTCCTGCAAATATCACTCTTCCTCCGTTGTATGATTGACATCTTGTAGTAATGATAAGTTACCAGTCATATGTCTTGAACAACCGCTATCAACATGCCATAGACTGTCAGTAGCCTTTCGCGGTTGTCCCTGCATTAGTAACAAAATTACTTAGATTTTGGTACCCAAGTCAAACATGACTTGAGCACATTCTGAGTTGCAGTAAGACAAAATGATTTGAGATTATATATATTTGTTTGCACATCATTCTTTTCATTTATGCTTTTAGGCTTGACATTTTCTTTTATATCATTGGTCAAATTCTTATCCCGTTTGACATTAAACTCATTAGCAACCTTTGATTTCATATTATTTGATAATTTTCCACGAGTGAAAAATAATTTTCTATTATGAGAAATAGAATTATGAAATCTTTGTTTACTTAATGATTTTTGTCTAAAAGGACAATTATTTGCCAAGTGATTTGTGTTTCCACACTGAAAGCATCTCTTCTGTTGTGTGTGGAAAACAAACTGTGGATGACAGTTATGAAAATTGTCATAAAAACCAAAGTCAGATTGACTAGGTTTAACTTTCTCCACAGTCTCTCGAATCTTTGTCTCGTTTGACAATTGCAAATTCATCTTTTGCAGATTCGAGGAAATCGAAAATTATGACCACTTTGATGCGGAGATTTGGCAATTTTGACTTGTTGAATTTTGGTGTTGAAATAGGAACAGTCTTTGACATTGCTGGAGTAGGACCAGACTTTGAATATGCTGGAGAAGGACCAGGCTTAGATATACGGATTGGTGCTGGAGAAGGACCAGGCTTTTGAATTGTGAGATTGCATGCAGAAGAATTATTCACTTGCAAATCTGGGCTACAAACATCTTGATTCACAAGGTTAGCATTATAATGAAGCTTATTTTTAAAGAATCGAGAATTCGTTTCTTTAAAAATATGTTCCTCATTTTCAATTAACCTTAGAAATGAATCTACTTTTAAAGTCCTTTTCAATTCTTTCCTTTTGATTTGCCCTTTGATTTGCATTCAAGTTATTTTTACTATTAGATTTCAACTCATTCAAATCAACCTTCTTTTCATTTCCAGACAAATTTTGATTACAAGCAAATTGTGAAACTTTTACATTCTTATTATTTAAACATTCATTCTCATTCTCATCCTCACTCTCACTTTCCCAATCTTCAACCAACCCATCCACCTTCATTTTATCTGCAAAAAGATTTTCAGATGATTGTTTAGTTTGGGTGCTATGATAGGATCAACTGATAAGTTTATCTAACAGAAGGTTTTAAGTTTGAGATGGAGAAAATCCAATCCCATAGACCATATCAGAATCACAAATGTTCTCAGATGAAGGTAAACATGAATAATCATGATTAATTGGAGGTGCAATGTTAGAAAACCCAACACCACATTTTCCTCCTTTGATTTTCTGAGTCATTTGTGACTTGATTATGCCTTCAACCATCGTTGATGAAAGTTCAAATTTCTCAACAGTCAATTTAACCGTGGCTAATTCACTGTTGAGTCTGTTAATTTCTAGAGCGAGTTCATTATTTCTATTTGTCAAGTTATTATTAGTACATTCTTTATCATGAAGATTTAATTTCAAATTATAAATTGTTTTGTTTAAACCTTCAAGTTTTTCTTTAAAAATCCTTTCATTTGACTTGTGTTTACTAGCTTGATACTGAAGTTTTTCAACTTCCATTATCAGGCTTTCATTGTGAACTCTGTATCTTTGAACTTTCTCAACACATGCATTTTGACATAAGTCATCATATACCTTGGGTTCTGAAGTTTCCCCTTCTGTTTCCTCTGTCTTCTTGACCATGAATGCTTTCATGTTATCAGTTGGTTCTTCCACTGGAGCACTAACAACAGTCTTTTGATCAATACATGTGCTTTTGACTGTGAGCTCAACAGTGTCATCTTCAAACACAATCTTTTCTTCATCAACCTTCTCAACCTGTTCTTTCTTCTCAGCTTTCTCTTTCTCCTCTTCAACTTTCTCAATCTTTTGATCAACTTTCACTTTCTCCACTTCAATTCTCTCCTCCTCTTCTTCTTCTGTAGCAAACAAGCCCTCCAACAAGTCATCAGACACGAATTCAGCAAACAAGTTTTCTTCCTCTTCTGGTTCTGGCACAATCTTTGCAATGAGTGCATGAGACAAAGTTAGATCAAGGGCCTCCATTTGATCAGACCAATCGTATTCAGCATTTGTTGAGAAACTAATGCTTTATTGCCACCAGAAGTACTAGCTTTGTCTTTCTTCTGCTCTATCTCCACAGTCACCATCTTCTTTGGGGCTTCATTTTGAACTGTTTTTGGTTCAGTACACTCTCTGGCGAAATGACCTGGTTTGTTACAGTTGTAACACCTCAGGTTGGATTTGTCGAAACCGATTTTGCTAGAATTATTAACACCAAACATTTTCCTTCCAGTTCTTCTAGCAAAATTCTTCGCCCTGTAAACTACCATGGCCATCTGATATTTGATGTCGTTTTCTTCAACATCATCCGGATTAACTTGTTGAAGATCATCAACAAGAATATTAGGAGCAGAAAGTCTTCCGGCCATAAAAGCCTCATAACTTGTCATGAAAGTAGTGAAAAGAGCAAGATGCTCCTCAGCGATCTGAACAGTTTTTTTGATGGACTAGTGGTAGCAACATAAGCATGTTGACCACTCTGAGAATCTTGAGATTGAGAAACTTGTTGATGGATGATGGGGAATAATGTTGAGCAGCTGGAACATGAACTTGGTGGTTTACTGCTGGTTGAATAAAGAAGACGCTGCACTTCCTGATTGTTGTTGCTGACACATCTGCGTATAACTGACATAGTAATTCGGATTACTAGCCATCTTTGCATATAGAGCAGTTCCTTCAGCACCCAGAGAACTGAGATGATTAGCAGCTCGCTGCTTATCATCCATAGCATAAGACTTGATTGTTGAGATGAGATCAGTCAACTGTAGAGTATACAAGTCTTTGGTTCTCTTTATCAAAGTACAGTTGTTATTCCAACTGTATGGAAGTGAGTTGAGCAACTTCTTGTTCACTGTTATGGGTTCCAGAGTAATACCCGCACTCTTCATTTTCGTGACCAGTCTAACAAACCTGGCCATCTGAATTTCCAGCTCTTCACCAACAATATGGTTGAACATGTTGAACTCTTGATTCAACATATCCTTTTTGCTCTCTCTCATGTCTTTATTGCCCATAATCTGAGATTCCAGAGCATCCCAAAGCACTTTAGCACCCCTGAACTCTTGAAACTTTTGTGAGATCTCAGTAGTAAGAGCCATTGTGATGGCAGCAATACGCTTTATCATCAAGTTCCAATCTCTTGATGTCGTCTTCATCCCACAAATGTTCAGGTTTCTGAACCATTTCACCTTTATCATTTTTGTACAATGGAATGTAAGGACCATACTGGATCGATCTCCACATCTTTGGTTCAGTGTAGATAACATATCTCTCGAATCGAAAAGCCCAATCAGAATAATCATCTTCGCAGAGAAGCCTCGGTGGCTTGTTACCAGTACCAATCTCAGTGTCTAGATGAAGTGAAGCAGTAAGATGCTTCAAATTCGGTGTAGATGAAGCCATAATGATCAGAAAGTCAAAAATTGGTTTTTCGTGCGAGAATAGAATTCGTGCGAAAAGTGATTTCGCGCGTACAGAGTTTTCGCGCGCGATGGATCTTTTCGAGCGAATTTCCAAAATTACCTTTTCACGCGAATCGCACAAAAAGGTGAAATACCTAACTGAGCGAAAACACCCTGTTTTCGTGTGCGAGAACTTGCAGATCAAGCGAAAAGTCAATTTTGTGCAGAAACAGATTACCAACTGTTTGTTCACGCGAATGTCACCTCCAGCTCACTGATTAAGTTTGATTAAACCCATTTTAATCCAATTTTAATGAATTTTAAGTCAATTTTAATCAAAATTAAGCTTAAAGTTCACTAATTAAGTTCAATTAGGTCCAGATCAGTCCAAATCTTCCACAATCGAGCAGAATAACATTTCCATATCAGAATTATAAGGTAATCGATGATGAATTCTTCAAAATCGAGTAAAACTCAATCCAAAACTCTTCCAAATCGTGGTTCTAGAGCCTAATGCTCTGATACCAATTGTAAAACCTTGAAAATCTCCCAGAAATCAATAACACACGATCTCAATCTTGTGAACGCGGAATATAAACAAGATTGGAGTAGAAGAAGATTGAATTGAATCACAAAAGATGATATTTGATTGATAAACAGAAACCTATAAAAGGTCTTGTGCGATTTCGCACAGTACAGATTGATAATGAATGAAAAGCTTAATTACAAAACGAAAACTAGCTATTTATACTAAACATAGAGTTCTCGCGCGAGATCCCTTTCGCGTGGATCAAGCTTTCGCGCGGCTGCAGTCTTTCGCGTGGTCTGCGACTCGCATGGATCTGGTCTTTCGCACTGGTAGCTTCTCGCGTGACTTCTTGTTGTCGCGTGGATCTGGTTATCGCACAGTATGTTTTGCCGAGACTTGATTTATCTTCTACAGTTTTTTTTGTTATAATGTATATATTTATTACACACATATGCGATTAAACTTATATGCATTACGCACATTTATATATATAGCTTCTCTTGTATCAAAGAGTTCTTGTATGTAGCATGAAGGTATGAAGGTCAAGGATGATGGTTTGAATAATGCTAAAAGGAAGATAGTGTTGTTCACTCCATGCAAATGATTTCCGGTTGTTGAAGGCTTAGGGTTGGAATCTCCGATGGTTGTTGACATACAAGGTGAGCAGAACGAAATAAAAGAGACTTTTGTTTGTAATCTTTATGCTTATATTCATTTGAAGAAATTAGATTCCTTTTGTTGATAATGTCGACTACATACATTATCATGTGGATGTAAATGTATGGTGCAAAGATGTAGAGTTTGTGTTTAATTTAATTCTCACCGTCATGTTTTGCCTCCTTTCAATGCCTACATGTTAAATTATATGTCATCAAATTTGTTTTAGCTGTGAAATGTAAATCCAATGTGTTCTTGGTGGCCTAACTTTAATGGTGTTATATCTATAAAAATGTATCGTTGTTAGAAAAAATCTCAAAATCTAACCTAATGCATACATGCAGTACTTCTCGTATGCATATGCATATGATATGGTAAATCTCTACATGGTAATCTATACTTGAATAATGTAAGTACTGTATGTATATAATAACAACAAAGTGCAGTTATTTATATTTTTAATAATACATATATCATTATATGTCCAATGTAAATTTGTAATAATACATATATGCACTTATACACAAATGCACTTATGCAATAGCGAAGCCACAAATTTTTCAATGATTTTTAACTTTTATTGGTTAATTTAAGTAATCTAAAAATTAAAGATGATATTCAAATATAACATGTGTCACTTTTAAAAATAACAAATTATGATAACTTAATTATTCAATTAAAATAAAAAAATAAATATTCATATATATTATGTAAAGTATAAAATGATAATTTAAGATGAGGTGTGCGGAGGATACCATCAAGATATTAAAAAAGCATGTTTATAAAGTGACAAAAGGAATTATAATAAAAAAAATAAAAAATGAGACGACCATCGTTTACGGTTGACGTGATCATGCTAATTAAACAAAAGAAACTACCAAAACAAATGAAATTATTTGAAGTGACTGTTGAATTGAATGAATGTGGCTCCACCAGAAATACCAATATTACCCTTATGCAAATGTAATTAACTAGATTTAAAACCACCGCGTTGCGGTGGGGTGTAAAACCGTAAAAAACCTTAAAGTTTTAGATATTTACGTTTGTATCCTTGCAGTAAGTACTTGTACGTAAAGCTTAACAGCTTTGCTGTATGCTTTTTAAAGTATAGGTAATATTTGAACATGGAGTAAATTACGTCTTTGCCACTATTGATTATAGCCTTTGATTTGGTAAATCAATGGTCTATAATAGTTCTTTTGGTTTTTTTACAAATAATTAGTTTTCATTTGAATGTATCCCTATATATATATAGATATATATCTTCATATTTATAAAACTATAATACAAATATTTTTCTATAGGCATATTGTGAGTTTAAGTATTTAATATTTATCAATATCTTTTATATAAGTGAATAGAATGATAATTTTACATATGGATTAAGATATCTATATGAAAAGTCATACTTAAATTTTAACGAATTAACCATTTTATTTCATTTATGCCCTTAAATAAAGTATAACATACGATGCTTATAATATAAATGCTAAAGCATATACACGTGGCCAAACAAAACCGCCGTTTACTTTCATTTCCGTTCATTCATTGCGATTGAGCACTGATCACTCTTTCTCTTTTCCTTGCCGGTTGTTAACAACGTAATAACAATCAAGACGGTAATTTGTAATGACAATTTCTCTATTAACTTTCTTTGGTCTATGTAAATGACCACCGAAAGCTGACTCCGATGATCATAAAACTCTAACATACATTCATAAAAACCAAACCCTCCCTAAAATTTAAGTAATAAGTGATTTCTGATCACAAATACCATCCATATGTTTACTAATCTTGTTGGAATAATGTAGTTGTCTTAAAGACTTTTGTAATATACGTAATTATTCTTTCATTCAATTTATTCAACAATTATATTTTTAATTTACGTCATAACACATCGAGCCGATACTGACTAAAATCGAATTCCTAAAAAAATCACGCAGCAGCCGTACCGTCGCAAACGTAGATAAGCCCATAGTTTCAAGTATGAGTCTTTTCCAAATGTATCTCTATCCTCAATTCCATACTTAAAATTCAAGGAATATCTATATAATTCTCATATTTCACTCCTCCAATTGGATCTCCTATTCATCCCTAAAATTTTATATAAAGCTTTAGTGATAACCTAAATATAAAAATTTAATATTCATTCCTCAAATCTATATATTTTTTTCTTTTGCGATTGCTTGTGTGAGAGAAAAATTGTTAAAATATATCAATTCTATTACCTTATTACCTTTCTTTCTTTTTCTTATTATGTTTTTTCTATGTATTTGTAGTTTCTATTAGTTGAGGGCTGTTTCTGGTAGCTGTAAAGTTGGAGGGCTTGTGTTGATCTTTTGGAGCTATATATTCAAGGCTGGTGTTAGGGTTTGAAGAGTGAGATATTATTCGCCTCTTTCATCTTTCAGAAAGCTCTTAAGCTCTCTAGATTTCTTTCCGATTAACTCTCTGTTCTTGAGAAGTTATTCGTTGATCTTACTGTTGAGTGTTCGCATCATCTTGATGCTCACTCTTTATATGTTGTATCTCTGATTTCTGATACAAAGAGATTTGTGTAGACTGTGAGTTGATTCATCCTTGTTGATTCAGGGTGTTATTCTGTTGTTCTTGAAGATTTACAGTTGTGTTTCATATGAAGATTGTTAGATTCATGGCTTTTTACATGGTATCAGAGCTACGGCTCTGATATCTCACGTCTTCCGCTGATCGTCGACTCGTCTTCTTTGGGTTAGGGTTACATACAATAAACCCTACACCTGGGTACTCGATTGGGGATTTTACTGAGTAGATCATCTCAGAAATCGTCTGGTGACTCTTCTTCTTCGTGAATCTGGTGTAACCCTAGAAGGCTGCACAGGTTCAGATTGGCTCTTCTTGATTGTGTAACCCTAGAAGGTTACAGGTTTGCTGACTATTATCTCGTCCCGAAGATCATCTGTGGGCGCCTCACATCTGTAATCTGTTGCAACCCTAGAAGGTTGCACGGGTCTTGCTGATTCTTCTTGTCCTTGTAACTCTAGAAGGTTACAGGACTCTCTCTGCCACCCTTAGTGGGTTCCTCGCTGTGAGGATATCTCTCTCCTTAACTCTTTTACTTGCAATTTCTGATATAGTTGTTGTTTGACGGGTTAGGGGTACCGGTGTCTGGTTTTTTCCATTTTGCAGGGATATCTGTTTCTTGGTTTTCTGCTTTAGTGTAGTTATTATCTTATGTGTGCATTCACTTGTGTGATTCATTTTCTGTGTGCATTCATTACAACACCCTGGTAATCCTTGATCTACCACAGCAGTGGTGTGAAAACCTGGCTCTGACCACGGTGTGTTTCTGTGCGCTTGCGTGTGTGCCCATATAACCTTTGTGCTCAAGGTCTAATTGTTGATACTTAAAATGGCTGATAATATTGATAGTCCTGTTGTCATCAGTGACACACTGATCAGTAAGCTTGATGTTAGCAACCCTCTGTACCTTCATGCCAATGACTCTGGAACCCTTACTATTGTCACCATGAAACTTAAAGGCACTGAAAACTATTCAGTCTGGGCCAGTTCAATGAAGCTTGCATTGGAAGTAAGAACAAAACAGGCTTCATTGATGGTTCTTGCATCAAATCTAAAACTGACACTGTACTTGCAAAACAATGGACAGGTGCAACTCAGTTGTACTGTCCTGGATATTAAACTCAATTTCAGAAGAATTATATCTAGGTCAAGTATTCTCTAAACTAGCATCAGATGTCTGGACTGAGTTAAAAGAAACCTATGATAAAGTTGATGGTTCAGTCGTCTTTAATCTCTATCAAAACATTAATTGCTTAAAACAAACGGAAGCACAGTGGCTGAATATTATCACAGACTGAATACCATGTGGAAACAATTCGATGCCATAGTTCAGTTGCCTTCTTGCACTTGTAATGCATCTAAAGAATTTAATGACTTTAACCATTTAATAAAAGTAATGCAGTTCTTAATGGGTCTTGATGACATTTACCAACCTGTTAGAACCAACTGTTAATTAGGGACCTCTTCCCTCTATCAAGGATGCGTTTGCAATTATATCCAGAGAAGAGTCTCATCGGTTGTCTAGTACAAACTCATCTAGTAAACTAAATCAAAATGTGGCATTCTTTTCTAAAACAAATCAACCCACTGAAAATAAAAATCAGAACTCTGAAAATAAAAGGAGAAGTGGAAGAGAACCCAATCCTAACCTCAAGTGTTCCCACTGCAATAAATTGGGACACACGGTTGAGAAGTTTAAAGTCTTTGAAATTTGTGCGCATCTCCCTTCTTATCATGGATCTCATGCGCTCAGCTTCACTGTAATTACTCTCATTGAAGAAGGAGCTTTGCCCATGGAGTATAAATCAGCAGCACGTAAAGTATGAAAATCTGAGTGCTCTTTAGATAATCAATCTCTCCATTTTTTCTCTTTATAACATACATCCTTTCTCACCATCATAGCCAGCTAATAACGTGAGACATTTCACCATACTTTGTTTTGGCTTTGATATAAACAGAAAGTGAGCTTCAGTAGGTGGTGGTGGTGCTTTGAACTGTAAACCTCCTCTAGTGTATAGGGCAATCTGACCAGTAGTATCTGTCTTTGTAGTATCAGTAGGAGTTTCACCACTCACAGTCTTTGTAGGAATTTCTCCTTCTTCAAGATTAATGTCCTTGAATAATTCCTGAAGATTGTTGCCAAAAATATCTTGTACTATTCGCTCTTCCAGATCTTCAAAAATATCAAGTTCTTCTTCAACAGTTTCAGATGAAGTTTATTGAAAAGAATATAATCCTTTTCATACACACTTTCTGTGGCAGGGTCCAATGGATCATATCTTCTGGATTACTAACACTTGGTCTATCGACATTGTCAGTGTTAGTCTCTCCAGTAGGACTTGAAGAAGAACCTGTAACATTACCACCATCTCCACCATCATCTCCACCATTATCTCCACCATCATTTCCATCATCATCTCCACATCATTATCATCACCATTATCATCTTCATCGTCATTCCATCATCTTCATCCTCATCATCATCAGAATCAGCATAATCAACTAACTCTTCATCCTCCTGTTCATAATAATAGGCATAGACACATGTGTTCCGGCTCAACGAAAGCAGTAGATGTGTAAGCCTCGGTGATAGGTACTTCAGATGAAACTGGAACATCTTCAGTAGTGCTACCACTTTGCTGTACAGTGGATGCTTGTGCTTCGTTGACCGTTTCCTTCTCAGGAACAGTATCAGTAGGAGGTGGACTAGGAGAGCGTCTACTTGATTCACCAATTACTGTAGTAGACCTTATGATAGGAGGTGATGAAAATAAGTTTGTGAAATGAATTCTCTCAGCTCGTTTAGTTGTCTCTCCAATCCAGAGAGTAGTCAAATATGCTCTTCATTTGTTGCTCAAGAGATGCCAATCGAGTGTCTTTGATTGCTGAGTCGAGATGAATCATGTTTATCTGATTAGTCTTTTCTTCATTACTTTTCTTCAACTCTGCAATCAACTTCATATTCTCAAAATTCTCTTTCTCCAGGTTCTTTATTCGTTCTTCTAAAGTAATAGCACCTGGAGTACTTGTTGATTCCTCTCTTCTCTGAAACTCAGGAGGAGTATTCAAGAGTGTGTCGACATCAAACTCCAAATTCTCTTGATGAGGTGGTGTAGAATAACCAGAGCCAGAAATATTAGCTGCTCCAGAAACAGGAACTGTTTCTGTTTCAGGAGCAGAAGAAGTAACATTTGCTGCTTGATCTTGCTCGGTTTCGGTGACAACCACATGCGTTCTGGGTCTCCTTGGTACAATACCTCGGCCTCTCTTTCTTGCCGGAAAATCTCTCCTCTAGCCATCCGTTTTCTTCGTGAGGAGGTATTTGGTGACTCTTCAGGGACATAATCAGTATCCCTGTCTTCCTCATTAGGTCGAGAAGATGTTGGAGTAGAAGGGGTTGGATCAGTTTGGATCACATAGGGAACATTCCCTATTTGATCACTAGCAGTCTCGGAACTAGAAGCAGAATGAACAACTTCTTCCATTCCTCCTTCACGTGTAGGCTCATCTTCAAAAAGCTTCTCAATCTCTTCATCAATATTATCTCTAGTAGTAGAATAGAAGCACCAGCTTGTGCATCATCAGCATGAACACCTTCATCAACTTCATCAACACGCTCATCAATCTCAGAAAATTGCCTATCTTCGCAAAACTTTCACCAGAGCATTTGTTTCCTCTGGCTCCAGTAAGATGAGTAAAAATCTCCTTCTTGATTGTCTGAACAACGTATTTAGGAGATCTCTGAGTGGCAAGCTCAGGAAATGCATCATTAATGATCAGCTGAATGAACCTGGGATACATGATAAACTTTCTCCCTGGATTAGCTGTAGCATTTTTCACCATCTCTTGAAATATCACGCCAGAAATGCTGAATGGAATATCATCCACCAAAGAAACTAATAGAGATCAAACACAGCACTAAGGCTATCCATGCCGGCCTTCAAATTACTCAAACAGTGAATTACCACATGAAATAAATATTTCCAGTATGGTGGTAACCACTTCTTCTCCAAACTTGGATATCTATACTCATAACCCATCCGAGATAGACAATCCATAACCACATCATCATCTAGTCTTGTAGGTGCTCCCTCTTGGTCATTAAACAGAAGAACTCTGTTTAGTATGGCTTGAGAAACAATCACCCTTTCTCCTTTACAGTAGCTGTGATAATCTGGTTTCCAGTTTCGTCCTTTCTAGAGCAGCAGTGCTCCAGAAAGAATCTATCAGTTCGGAATAGATGGCTGGATCAGCAGAAATAGAATAAACAATCCTTGAGTTCTTCAGCCCCTCAATCATAGAAGAAAATAATTCCTCCCTTCCGGAACTTCATCCAAATATGCAACACAATATGATTCTTGTTAAAGATCATTTGTGCCATCTGCATTGTCAAATAGATCAAAATTAGAACATTCTTGAAAATAACTTAATTATGCATATAGAATTTTAACACTTAGAACATTTTAGCTTTTAAGGTCTTACACTTAGAAAATTTTATCACTTAGAAACAATTATCATTCAAGGCTTAGTCACATGTGAAAAACATGTACTTCACTTATGATTTTATCAACAGTTATAAGTGATAAATCCATTTATGACAACAACAGAATCAACACTTGAAACATTTTAAAATTTTTTGTCATGCGAAAACAACTCATGCGAAACTAATCAGTATGCGAATGACAAACTCATGCGAAATTCAACAATTCTTGCGAAAAATGGTTTCACGCGAAAAACACTTATCACGCGAAAGTAGATTTCACGCGATAGGCTTTCTCAAGCGAATTCGCTTTTCGCAACTGTTCAGTTCCCTGTGCGATTCGCACAACTCAAGGTTCAAATTAACACTTCAAAACTTGTTTTTAATCCATGAAATCCAGATCATAGCAGTCGCCTAAGTCTATTAGGTGGTTTTTATCATTCAATTTCAATTTTAGAGTCCATTTCAAGATTTTAGTTTCAAGTTGTTAAGTTCCCTTAGCAGTGCATTTCTACAGTAACCAAATCGAACCATGTATACCTCAAGATCACACTATGCAAGTACTAGATGAAATGTGAATCAAAATGACAGAGTAGGAGCAAAATGGTGTATGCGAGAGGAGATTTCGGAGAATATGCGAGAAGGGTTCGGGTAAGAGTTTGAGCGAGATGTGATTTCGCCTCGTTCACTGTGACTGTTATACACCCGATGAGTCACGCGACAATCACTTTCGCAAGTCATGGTTTTTTCGCGTGACATTCCCTTTCGCATGCGAAATGAAGAATTTTAAAGTTTTCAATTTTTTCAATTTTTTAAACTTTTTCAAACCTTTTCACAATTTTATCCCTTTTATTTTAATGAATTAAGTCAACATAAAATGTTATCTACCAAGTGACCAATTAATTTAATGAATCTTCATTTTCAAAAATTTTCTTGTTATTTATTTGTTCTAAAATAAAACACTATCAAAGTGAAATAAAACAAACACTTACAAACAAAATAACAACGGAATAAAAACAATTAAAGAATCAAGATCGGATTTGCTTGTTTTGTATAAATTTTCATAATGAGATCATATAGTTCTTTTGTCAAGTTAAGACTCTGTCCGGCTTTATTTAAAATAACTGGTTAAGTTGATTGTCAATATATTTTGTCCTTTTAAACTATACTTCAGGTTTTACTCAGACACATAATGAGTGATATATATATCATGTTTTGTGTTAATTTGATATAAGTCAGTGGATCCCACAATCAGAACTTCTGTAGAATTATTATTATCCTTCAAGACACTATTGAGATTTTTCAAGTCACCCCAATTTGACTTAAACCATGCATTGATGATCAGTGATACCAATTATTGTATCCTAAATATAACTATTTGAGCATAACTAGCCTGAGAAATATTTCTTAACCCGGAATATTAACAAGTTTAAGGACTTACTAACAGCCATCCGGACTTACGTTGCCCTCTCAAGATGTTTAGGACTTACAAGCCATCCGGACTTACATGCCCCATCTTTCGATTTTGCCTTCCAAAGTTAAAAACTATTCTCAAAATATAAAATAGATACCATATAGTATGTATGTCTTTAGACATATCTTTTGATTTGTTGTGCATCTTGGCATCTTATATCCTATATGGCTTTCCTTTTGGCTTTTTGCTCAATATTTTCTTTTGTATTTTTCTTTTTTTTGTTTCTTTTTGTATTTTATCTTTTGTATATATATATATAGTTATGATAATCACTGAATCAATCATATACAGGCTTGAGTATGACAAGATTATATCTCTCAGTCTGTGTTAGAACATTTTTGGCACATAATCCTGATATGTTCCCCACTAAATCATATTTCTTAATTCAAGTGTAATCACTCAATTATGATCTTTCATTCTGAAAGCAAAGCCTATCAACATATCAAACATAATCCAAGTGTATTCGTATTTAAGCCTTTGAAAGTACTTATACTCGTTTGAACTTTGTAATATCATTCTCATTTAATCATGAAAATTTCTTCTTTTATTTAGGCAATCCTTTGATCTTAACTCCCCCTAAGACCACAAATATTTTCAGAACTTGCTTTTCTAATTTTCTCCCCCTAAAATTGTGATTGTCCTTTTAAGAAAAAGAAACAATTGCAATTTTATTCATTATTAAAAACTGAAAAATCTTTTTGTGAAGATCATTAAACCAATTTATCCAAAGTTAATCATTCCAATGATTGCACTAGGAAATCAAATCGAGAATGATCAAACGCCTTGGTAAATAAATCAGCTATATTTTCAGTTGACGGCACTTGTTTAAGATGAAAGTTTACGTTCAAAACAGTCGCGGATAAAATGTATGCGGATGTCTATGTGTTTAGTTTTTGAGTGTTGGATGGGATTTTTCACAATGTTTAGAAATGCCGTATTATCACACCAAATCGGTGTGTCATAAATGTTGAGGCCATAATCGAGAAGTTGTTGCTGAATCCAGACAAGCTGGGAACAACAACTCGAAGCAGCCACATATTCAGCTTCGGCAGTGGATGTAGAGACAGTGTTCTGCTTTTTACACTGCCAAGAAATGAGTCGGTTACCAAGAGATTGACATCCTCCTGTGGTCGATTTCCTGTCTAAGTTACAACCACCATAATCACTGTCAGTATAAGCAAATAAATTGAAATCGGAATTTCGAGGATACCAAAGACCAAGTTTGGGTTGACCCTTGAGATACTTGAAAATCCTCTTGACAGCTTTCATGTGTGATTCTTTGGATCACTTTGATAGCGGGCACACTGACAAACAGGGAACATAACATCCGGCCTGCTTGCAGTGAGATACATAAGGGAACCAATCATCGATCTGTAAAGATGTTGATCAACTGATTCGCCTAATGGATCCGGAGTAAGAGTAGGACGAGAAGCCATTGGAGTTGGAGCTACTTTGGAGTCTTGAAACTTGTATTTCTCAAGAATTGTCTGAACATACTTTTCTTGATGAATGAGAATACCGTTTCAGATTGAGTAACCTGAATACCCAAGAAAAATGAAATTTCTCCAAGTGAACTCATCTCAAACTTCTTCTTCATCACCTCTTCGAACTCCGTGCACATACTATCATTTGTGGAACCAAAAATAATATCATCGACGTAGATTTGAACCAAAATGATATCATCGCCTGATTTTCGGATGAATAAGGTTGATCAATTGCACCTCTTGAATAACCATTTGCAAGCAAATGTTCAGTCAGAGTTGCATACCAAGCACGAGGTGCTTGATGTAAACCATATAAAGCTTATCCAACTTGTAAACATAATCAGGATGATCTGGGTCTTCAAATCCAGGAGGCTGACAACATAAGTTTCTTCCTTCATTTCTCCGTATAAAAACGCAGTCTTAACATCCATCTGGTACACCTTGATGTTCATGTATGAGGCAAAGGCTAGGATATGCGTATTGCTTCTAGTCTTGCAACTGGAGCATACACTTCTTCATAATCTAAGCCTTCAACTTGATAGAATCCCTGTACCACAAGTCGTGCTTTATTCCTAACTATAACACCCTTTTCATCCGTCTTGTTTCGAAAAATCCACTTTGTTCCAATCGGAAGCTTATCCTTTGGAAGTTCAACAAGATGCCAAACATTGAGTTTCTTGAATTGCATCAACTCATCTTGCATTGCTTCTATCCAGCTATTTTCTTGAGCGCCATTTCCACATTCTTGGGCACTATTTGTGATAGAAAACAAGCATACAGACGTGTTGATTGCTCCTGATCGACTTCTGGTAACTACACCTTCGTGCAACGGGCCAATGATTGCTTCAGTTGGATGAGTTTTATGTATTCTCAATTGAGGAATCTCATCTGCAACCATTCCATCTTCCAAATTTGTAATATGTTCAACATTATCAAGAACTTCTTCAGTATGTTGAGATAGAGGCACATAAGTTCATCAATTGTGTCATCTGAAATAGGAGTTTCAGAAGCAGTTGACACATTTGGAGACTCATCAAATGGAACCTGAATGATCTCTATCGGTGTGTGTCATAGTGTCTGAAGAAGATGAAGATAACGGAGAACCTCAACGATTCTTTCTTCCAGCTCCTGAGTAGGAATTTGTTCTGAAGAAATATCTAAAGCTCAGAACAGGTAGATACTGGCACATAATCTGTCGGAATATCTTTGGATGATGAAGCAGTAGCAGAATCATCAGATATCAAAGAAGGAAGTTCCTCAATTATTTGGTTATCCAAGGTGATTGATTGAGTATTAGAATCTGCAGATGAAGATTTAGAAATATTAAAATTTATGAACAAAGATTCATAATCATAAACCCATGAAGGAGCTGAACCTGCATCAGTTATGTTAAGTTCGTGCCAATCAATGTTAAATGACTCGATTATTTGTCTAGTTCTTTTATTATAAACACGATATGCAACCTTATTGGCAGCATATCCCACAAAGTAACATTCATCAGCCTTTTCAGAAAATTTTGAAGATAATTCGGTTGTATGTAACAAAGTGCAACAACAACCAAAGGCTTTAAAATATTTAACTTTGGGTTGTGATTATAAAGATTTCATAAGGAGTCTTATTTAATCTTTTGTTGATTAACACACGATTTTGAACATAACATGCAGTATTTACTGCTTCTGCCCAGAAGAACAAAGGTAATTTGGCGGCAGAGATCATTGTTCTAGCAGCTTCAATTAATGTCCTATTTCTTCTTTCTGCAACCCCATTCTGTTGTGGAGTGCCGGCAGCACTGAATTGTCTGGCAATTCCCTTGGATTCACAAAACTCATTCAGAGTTTGATTGCAAAACTCTGTCCCATTGTCACTTCTGATGCATTTTACCTTTTTCTCTGTCTGATTCTCCACCAAAGTAATGAATTTGATCAATAGATGTGGAGTCTCATCCTTAGATGCTAGAGAAAACACCCAAGTAAATCTTAAAAATCATCAGTAACAACCAAACAATAAGATCTTCGACCCAAACTTAGAACATCACTGGACCAAAAAGATCCATGTGTAAGAGTTGTAAGATTGATTCGACTGAGTTGTGTGCAACTGGTTTGTGAGGAAGTTTATGTTGTTTACCTTTTGAACAACAAACTGTTCAGTTAAATGATATTCTTTTTCAGGTAAACCATTACATGATTTCCACGTACAAGTTTATTCATGTTTTTAAGATTGACATGTCCTAATCGACGATGCCATAACATGGAATCATTCTCCGAGGCTTTGGATAATAAGCAAGAGGCTGTTACCAAAGAATTAGAACAATGCATATCAAGAAGATATGTGTCATTGTCTCTCGGAGTCCTCATTAAAACCCATTCTTCTGGAACAACAAAACCTGGTTTTAATATTAAGCATTCGTTATTAGTAAAGTGTGTTGAATATTGTTTGTCACAGATTTGAGACACACTTAGCAGGTTATGTTTTAATTCCTCAACAAAATTAACATTCTCAAAACTCAGGACGCCATTTGTAACTGTACCCCGTTTTGTAATTCGTCCTCCTCTATCTCCTGCAAATATCACTCTTCCTCCGTTGTATGATTGAACATCTTGTAGTAATGATAAGTTACCAGTCATATGTCTTGAACAACCGCTATCAACATGCCATAGACTGTCAGTAGCCTTTCGCGGTTGTCCCTGCATTAGTAACAAAATTACTTAGATTTTGGTACCCAAGTCAAACATGACTTGAGCACATTCTGAGTTGCAGTAAGACAAAATGATTTGAGATTATTATATTTTGTTTGCACATCATTCTTTTCATTTATGCTTTTAGGCTTGACATTTTCTTTTATATCATTGGTCAAATTCTTATCCCGTTTGACATTAAACTCATTAGCAACCTTTGATTTCATATTATTGATAATTTTCCACGAGTGAAAAATAATTTTCTATTATGAGAAATAGAATTATGAAATCTTTGTTTACTTAATGATTTTTGTCTAAAAGGACAATTATTTGCCAAGTGATTTGTGTTTCCACACTGAAAGCATCTCTTCTGTTGTGTGTGGAAAACAAACTGTGGATGACAGTTATGAAAATTGTCATAAAAACCAAAGTCAGATTGACTAGGTTTAACTTTCTCCACAGTCTCTCGAATCTTTGTCTCGTTTGACAATTGCAAATTCATCTTTTGCAGATTCGAGGAAAACGAAAAATTATGACCACTTTGATGCGGAGATTTGGCAATTTCGACTTGTTGAATTTTTGGTGTTGAAATAGGAACAGTCTTTGACATTGCTGGAGTAGGACCAGACTTTGAATATGCTGGAGAAGGACCAGGCTTAGATATACGGATTGGTGCTGGAGAAGGACCAGGCTTTTGAATTGTGAGATTGCATGCAGAAGAATTATTCACTTGCAAATCTGGGCTACAAACATCTTGATTCACAAGGTTAGCATTATAATGAAGCTTATTTTTAAAGAATCGAGAATTCGTTTCTTAAAAATATGTTCCTCATTTTCAATTAAACCCTTAGAAATGAATCTACTTTTAAAGTCCTTTTCAATTCTTTTCTTTGATTTGCCCTTTGATTTGCATTCAAGTTATTTTTACTATTAGATTTCAACTCATTCAAATCAACCTTCTTTTCATTCCAGACAAATTTTGATTACAAGCAAATTGTGAACTTTTACATTCTTATTATTTAAACATTCATTCTCATTCTCATCCTCACTCTCACTTTCCCAATCTTCAACCAACCCATCCACCTTCATTTTATCTGCAAAAGATTTTCAGATGATTGTTTAGTTTGGGTGCTATGATAGGATCAACTGATAAGTTTATCTTAACAGAAGGTTTTAAGTTTGAGATGGAGAAAATCCAATCCCATAGACCATATCAAATCACAAATGTTCTCAGATGAAGGTAAACATGAATAATCATGATTAATTGGAGGTGCAATGTTAGAAAACCCAACACCACATTTTCCTCCTTTGATTTTCTGAGTCATTTGTGACTTGATTATGCCTTCAACCATCGTTGATGAAAGTTCAAATTTCTCAACAGTCAATTTAACCGTGCTATTCACTGTTGAGTCTGTTAATTTCTAGCGCGAGTTCATTATTTCTATTTGTCAAGTTATTATTAGTACATTCTTTATCATGAAGATTTAATTTCAAATTATAAATTGTTTTGTTTAAACCTTCAAGTTTTTCTTTAAAAATCCTTTCATTTGACTTGTGTTTACTAGCTTGATACTGAAGTTTTTCAACTTCCATTATCAGGCTTTCATTGTGAACTCTGTATCTTTGAACTTTCTCAACACATACATTTTGACATAAGTCATCATATACCTTGGGTTCTGAAGTTTCCCCTTCTGTTTCCTCTGTCTTCTTGACCATGAATGCTTTCATGTTATCAGTTGGTTCTTCCACTGGAGCACTAACAACAGTCTTTTGATCAATACATGTGCTTTTGACTGTGAGCTCAACAGTGTCATCTTCAAACACAATCTTTTCTTCATCAACCTTCTCAACCTGTTCTTTTTCTCAGCTTTCTCTTTCTCCTCTTCAACTTTCTCAATCTTTTGATCAACTTTCACTTTCTCCACTTCAATTCTCTCCTCCTCTTCTTCTTCTGTAGCAAACAAGCCCCCAACAAGTCATCAGACACGAATTCAGCAAACAAGTTTTCTTCCTCTTCTGGTTCTGGCAAAATCTTGCAATGAGTGCATGAGACAAAGTTAGATCAAGGGCCTCCATTTGATCAGACCAATCGTATTCAGCATTTGTTTGAGAAACTAATGCTTTATTGCCACCAGAAGTACTAGCTTTGTCTTTCTTCTGCTCTATCTCCACAGTCACCATCTTCTTTGGGGCTTCATTTTGAACTGTTTTTGGTTCAGTACACTCTCTGGCGAAATGACCTGGTTTGTTACAGTTGTAACACCTCAGGTTGGATTTGTCGAAACCGATTTTGCTAGAATTATTAACACCAAACATTTCCTTCCAGTTCTTCTAGCAAAATTCTTCGCCCTGTAAACTACCATGGCCATCTGATATTTGATGTCGTTTTCTTCACATCATCCGGATTAACTTGTTGAAGATCATCAACAAGAATATTAGGAGCAGAAAGTCTTCCGGCCATAAAAGCCTCATAACTTGTCATGAAAGTAGTGAAAAGAGCAAGATGCTCCTCAGCGATCTGAACAGTTTGTTTTGATGGACTAGTGGTAGCAACATAAGCATGTTGACCACTCTGAGAATCTTGAGATTGAGAAACTTGTTGATGGATGATGGGGGAATAATGTTGAGCAGCTGGAACATGAACTTGGTGGTTTACTGCTGGTTGAATAAAAGAAGACGCTGCACTTCCTGATTGTTGTTGCTGACACATCTGCGTATAACTGACATAGTAATTCGGATTACTAGCCATCTTTGCATATAGAGCAGTTCCTTCAGCACCCAGAGAACTGAGATGATTAGCAGCTCGCTGCTTATCATCCATAGCATAAGACTTGATTGTTGAGATGAGATCAGTCAACTGTAGAGTATACAAGTCTTTGGTTCTCTTTATCAAAGTACAGTTGTTATTCCAACTGTATGGAAGTGAGTTGAGCAACTTCTTGTTCACTGTTATGGGTTCCAGAGTAATACCCGCACTCTTCATTTTCGTGACCAGTCTAACAAACCTGGCCATCTGAATTTCCAGCTCTTCACCAACAATATGGTTGAACATGTTGAACTCTTGATTCAACATATCCTTTTTGCTCTCTCTCATGTCTTTATTGCCCATAATCTGAGATTCCAGAGCATCCCAAAGCACTTTAGCACCCCTGAACTCTTGAAACTTTTGTGAGATCTCAGTAGTAAGAGCCATTGTGATGGCAGCATACGCTTTATCATCAAGTTCCAATCTCTTGATGTCGTCTTCATCCCACAAATGTTCAGGTTTCTGAACCATTTCACCTTTATCATTTTTGTACAATGGAATGTAAGGACCATACTGGATCGATCTCCACATCTTTGGTTCAGTGTAGATAACATATCTCTCGAATCGAAAAGCCCAATCAGAATAATCATCTTCGCAGAGAAGCCTCGGTGGCTTGTTACCAGTACCAATCTCAGTGTCTAGATGAAGTGAAGCAGTAAGATGCTTCAAATTCGGTGTAGATGAAGCCATAATGATCAGAAAGTCAAAAATCTGGTTTTTCGTGCGAGAATAGAATTCGTGCGAAAAGTGATTCGCGCGTACAGAGTTTTCGCGCGCGATGGATCTTTTCGAGCGAATTTCCAAAATTACCTTTTCACGCGAATCGCATAAAAAGGTGAAATACCTAACTGAGCGAAAACACCCTGTTTTCGTGTGCGAGAACTTGCAGATCAAGCGAAAAGTCAATTTTGTGCAGAAACAGATTACCAACTGTTTGTTCACGCGAATGTCACCTCCAGCTCACTGATTAAGTTTGATTAAACCCATTTTAATCCAATTTTAATGAATTTAAGTCAATTTTAATCAAAATTAAGCTTAAAGTTCACTAATTAAGTTCAATTAGGTCCAGATCAGTCCAAATCTTCCACAATCGAGCAGAATAACATCTCCATATCAGAATTTAAAGTGATCAATGATGAATTTCTTCAAATTCGAGTAAAACTCAATCCAAAACTCTTCCAAATCGTGGTTCTAGAGCCTAATGCTCTGATACCAATTGTAAAACCTTGAAAATCTCCCAGAAATCAATAACACACGATCTCAATCTTGTGAACGCGGAATATAAATAAGATTGGAGTAGAAGAAGATTGAATTGAATCACAAAAGATGATATTTGATTGATAAACAGAAACCTATAAAAGGTCTTGTGCGATTTCGCACAGTACAGATTGATAATGAATGAAAAGCTTAATTACAAAACGAAAACTAGCTATTTATACTAAACATAGAGTTCTCGCGCGAGATCCCTTTCGCGTGGATCAAGCTTTCGCGCGGCTGCAGTCTTTCGCGTGGTCTGCGACTCGCATGGATCTGGTCTTTCGCACTGGTAGCTTCTCGCGTGACTTCTTGTTGTCGCGTGGATCTGGTTATCGCACAGTATGTTTTGCCGAGACTTGATTTATCTTCTACAGTTTTTTTTGTTATAATGTATATATTTATTACACACATATGCGATTAAACTTATATGCATTTACGCACATTTATATATATAGCTTCTCTTGTATCAAATGAGTTCTTGTATGTAGCACTGAAGGTATGAAGGTCAAGGATGATGGTTTGAATAATGCTAAAAGGAGATAGGTTGGTTCACTCCATGGCAAATGATTTCCGGTTGTTGAAGGCTTAGGGTTGGAATCTCCGATGGTTGTTGACATACAAGGTGAGCAGAACGAAATAAAAGAGACTTTTGTTTGTAATCTTATGCTTATTATTCATTTGAAGAAATTAGATTCCTTTTGTTGATAATGTCGACTACATACATTATCATGTGGATGTAAATGTATGGTGCAAAGATGTAGAGTTTGTGTTTAATTTAATTCTCACCGTCATGTTTTGCCTCCTTTCAATGCCTACATGTTAAATTATATGTCATCAAATTTGTTTTAGCTGTGAAATGTAAATCCAATGTGTTCTTGGTGGCCTAACTTTTAATGGTGTTATATCTATAAAAATGTATCGTTGTTAGAAAAAATCTCAAAATCTAACCTAATGCATACATGCAGTACTTCTCGTATGCATATGCATATGATATGGTAAATCTCTACATGGTAATCTATACTTGAATAATGTAAGTACTGTATGTATATAATAACAACAAAGTGCAGTTATTTATTTTTAATAATACATATATTCATTATATGTCCAATGTAAATTTGTAATAATACATATATGCACTTATACACAAATGCACTTATGCAATAGCGAAGCCACAAATTTTTCAATGATTTTTAACTTTTATTGGTTAATTTAAGTAATCTAAAAATTAAAGATGATATTCAAAATATAACATGTGTCACTTTTAAAAAATAACAAATTATGATAACTTAATTATTCAATTAAATAAAAAAATAAATATTCATATATATTATGTAAAGTATAAAATGATAATTTAAGATGAGGTGTGCGGAGGATACCATCAAGATATTAAAAAAGCATGTTTATAAAGTTGACAAAAGGAATTATAATAAAAAAAATAAAAAATGAGACGACCATCGTTTACGGTTGACGTGATCATGCTAATTAAACAAAAGAAACTACAACAAAACAAATGAAATTTATTTGAAGTGACTGTTGAATTGAATGAATGTGGCTCCACCATGAAATACCAATATTACCCTTATGCTAAATGTAATTAACTAGATTTAAAACCACCGCGTTGCGGTGGGGTGTAAAACCGTAAAAAAACCTTAAAGTTTTAGATATTTACGTTTGTATCCTTGCAGTAAGTACTTGTACGTAAAGCTTAACAGCTTTGCTGTATGCTTTTTAAAGTATAGGTAATATTTGAACATGGAGTAAATTACGTCTTGCCACTATTGATTATAGCCTTTGATTTGGTAAATCAATGGTCTATAATAGTTCTTTTGGTTTTTTACAAATAATTAGTTTTCATTTGAATGTATCCCTATATATATATAGATATATATCTTCATATTTATAATAACTATAATACAAATATTTTTCTATAGGCATATTGTGAGTTTAGTATTTAATATTTATCAATATCTTTTATATAAGTGAATAGAATGATAATTTTACATATGGATTAAGATATCTATATGAAAGTCATACTTAAATTTTAACGAATTAACCATTTTATTTCATTTATGCCCTTAAAATAAAGTATAACATACGATGCTTATAATATAAATGCTAAAGCATATACACGTGGCCAAACAAAACCGCCGTTTACTTTCATTTCCGTTCATTCATTGCGATTGAGCATGATCACTCTTTCTCTTTTCCTTGCCGGTTGTTAACAACGTAATAACAATCAAGACGGTAATTTGTAATGACAATTTCTCTATTAACTTTCTTTGGTCTATGTAAATGACCACCGAAAGCTGACTCCGATGATCATAAAACTCTAACATACATTCATAAAACCAAACCCTCCCTAAAATTTAAGTAATAAGTGATTTCTGATCACAAATACCATCCATATGTTACTAATCTTGTTGGAATAATGTAGTTGTCTTAAAGACTTTTGTATATACGTAATTATTTTCTTTCATTCAATTTATTCAACAATTATATTTTTAATTTACGTCATAACACATCGAGCCGATACTGACTAAAATCGAATTCCTAAAAAATCACGCAGCAGCCGTACCGTCGCAACACGTAGATAAGCCCATAGTTTCAAGTATGAGTCTTTTCCAAATGTATCTCTATCCTCAATTCCATACTTAAAATTCAAGGAATATCTATATAATTCTCATATTTCACTCCTCCAATTGGATCTCCTATTCATCCCTAAAATTTTTATATAAAGCTTTAGTGATAACCTAAATATAAAAATTTAATATTCATTCCTCAATCTATATATTTTTTTCTTTTGCGATTGCTTGTGTGAGAGAAAAATTGTTAAAATATATCAATTCTATTACCTTATTACCTTTCTTTCTTTTTCTTATTATGTTTTTTCTATGTATTTGTAGTTTCTATTAGTTGAGGGGCTGTTTCTGGTAGCTGTAAGTTGGAGGGCTTGTGTTGATCTTTTGGAGCTATATATTCAAGGCTGGTGTTAGGGTTTGAAGAGTGAGATATTATTCGCCTCTTTCATCTTTCAGAAAGCTCTTAAGCTCTCTAGATTTCTTTCCGATTAACTCTCTGTTCTTGAGAAGTTATTCGTTGATCTTACTGTTGAGTGTTCGCATCATCTTGATGCTCACTCTTTATATGTTGTATCTCTGATTTCTGATACAAAGAGATTTGTGTAGACTGTGAGTTGATTCATCCTTGTTGATTCAGGGTGTTATTCTGTTGTTCTTGAAGATTTACAGTTGTGTTTCATATGAAGATTGTTAGATTCATGGCTTTTTACATGGTATCAGAGCTACGGCTCTGATATCTCACGTCTTCCGCTGATCGTCGACTCGTCTTCTTTGGGTTAGGGTTACATACAATAAACCCTACACCTGGGTACTCGATTGGGGATTTTACTGAGTAGATCATCTCAGAAATCGTCTGGTGACTCTTCTTCTTCGTGAATCTGGTGTAACCCTAGAAGGCTGCACAGGTTCAGATTGGCTCTTCTTGATTGTGTAACCTAGAAGGTTACAGGTTTGCTGACTATTATCTCGTCCCGAAGATCATCTGTGGGCGCCTCACATCTGTAATCTGTTGCAACCCTAGAAGGTTGCACGGGTCTTGCTGATTCTTCTTGTCCTTGTAACTCTAGAAGGTTACAGGACTCTCTCTGCCACCCTTAGTGGGTTCCTCGCTGTGAGGATATCTCTCTCCTTAACTCTTTTACTTGCAATTTCTGATATAGTTGTTGTTTGACCGGGTTAGGGGTACCGGTGTCTGGTTTTTTCCATTTTGCAGGGATATCTGTTTCTTGGTTTTCTGCTTTAGTGTAGTTATTATCTTATGTGTGCATTCACTTGTGTGATTCATTTTCTGTGTGCATTCATTACAACACCTTGGTTAATCCTTGATCTACCACAGCAGTGGTGTGAAAACCTGGCTCTGACCACGGTGTGTTTCTGTGCGCTTGCGTGTGTGCCCATATAACCTTTGTGCTCAAGGTCTAATTGTTGATACTTAAAATGGCTGATAATATTGATAGTCCTGTTGTCATCAGTGACACACTGATCAGTAAGCTTGATGTTAGCAACCCTCTGTACCTTCATGCCAATGACTCTGGAACCCTTACTATTGTCACCATGAAACTTAAAGCACTGAAAACTATTCAGTCTGGGCCAGTTCAATGAAGCTTGCATTGGAAGTAAGAAACAAAACAGGCTTCATTGATGGTTCTTGCATCAAATCTAAAACTGACACTGTACTTGCAAAACAATGGGACAGGTGCAACTCAGTTGTACTGTCCTGGATATTAAACTCAATTTCAGAAGAATTATATCTAGGTCAAGTATTCTCTAAACTAGCATCAGATGTCTGGACTGAGTTAAAAGAAACCTATGATAAAGTTGATGGTTCAGTCGTCTTTAATCTCTATCAAAACATTAATTGCTTAAAACAAAACGGAAGCACAGTGGCTGAATATTATCACAGACTGAATACCATGTGGAAACAATTCGATGCCATAGTTCAGTTGCCTTCTTGCACTTGTAATGCATCTAAAGAATTTAATGACTTTAACCATTTAATAAAAGTAATGCAGTTCTTAATGGGTCTTGATGACATTTACCAACCTGTTAGAACCAACCTGTTAATTAGGGACCTCTTCCCTCTATCAAGGATGCGTTTGCAATTATATCCAGAGAAGAGTCTCATCGGTTGTCTAGTACAAACTCATCTAGTAAACTAAATCAAAATGTGGCATTCTTTTCTAAAACAAATCAACCCACTGAAAATAAAAATCAGAACTCTGAAAATAAAAGGAGAAGTGGAAGAGAACCCAATCCTAACCTCAAGTGTTCCCACTGCAATAAATTGGGACACACGGTTGAGAAGTGTTATGAACTAGTGGGGTACCCTCTCATATAGGAGACAATCAGGCCCTCAAGGGTCTAAGAGTACAACCACTAGTTCATCATCAAATACCTCTAATAAAGCTAGTACTGTTTCAGCTTCTTCATTGACCTTCACTCCAGAACAATTTGCAAAGATCATGAGTCTCATAAATGAAAATTCATCCTCTGACCCTCAGAATTCTGGCATTGGAGGTACATCTGTTAGCGGTTTTGCTCATCCTCTTTTAAGTTTTTTCCTTTGAACTTGTCCTCCTCCCTTGGGAAAGGGTTTGACAATGGGTGGATAGTTGACTCGGGGCAAATCAGCATATGGTAAAGTCTGAGTTAAACCTAATTAACAGTGTGGATGTGATTAACTTCAATATGACTGTCAACCACCCAAATGGCACAAAGGCTAAAATTACCAAAATTGGGGATTACGTCCTTACTAATAATATAATCTTGTCAAATGTGTTTGTTGTCCCCGAGTACTCTGTCAACCTCATATCTGTTCACAAACTTGCTAAAGATAATAACCTAGAAATCCGATTTGATAAGGAAAACTGTTTTGTTCAGGATTTGAAATCAAAGAAAGTCCTGGTGACTGGTAGACAGAGTGATGGCTTATACTTTTTTGAAAAGGTGAGTGATCTGGTTAACATATGTCTTAATAGCCTTACTACTGCTAATCTGTGGCACTCTCGGCTAGGTCACCCCTCAGAAAAGGTCATGACCATCCTAAGTGAGTCCCTAGGAGTTAAATCTGTCTCTGACAACTCACCGTGTGAGATCTGTCATAAAGCAAAACAGACCAGAGTTCTCTTCCCTTAAGTGACCATACCTCTAAGGCCTTAGGTGATCTTGTCCATCTTGATTTGTGGGGTCCTTATAGGATTTCAAGTAAAGAGGGTTTTCGGTATTTTCTAACTGTTGTTGATGATTACTCTCGGTCTGTATGGTGCTTTCTTTTAAAATTCAAACATGAAGTCAGTAATAGGATTATAGCCTATTATGAACTAATTCAAAATCAGTTTGGGAAAACTGTGAAAGTGTTTCGTAGTGATAATGGGTCTGAGTTTGTAAATAATCATCTATCTGACTTCTTTAATTCAAAAGGCATCCTTCACCAAACCTCATGAGTTCATACCCCTCAGCAGAATGGTATTGCTGAGAGGAAGCACAGGCACTTACTTAATGTTGCCCGTGCCCTTCTACTTCAAGGGGGTGTCCCCCTCTCTTTTGGTCTGACTGTGTGCTAACTGCTACCTACCTTATCAACAGGACTCCCTCTTCGGTGTTACAAGGAAAAAGTCCCTATGAAATTATGTTCGGTTTTAAACCCTCTCTTACACATCTTAGGAATTTCGGATGCTTGTGTTTTAGTACAATATTAAATAATTCAAATAAGTTTTCAAGTCGTGCAAATAAGTGTATTTTAATTGGTTATTCAAATGTAAAAAAGGGTATAAATTGTGGGATGTTGAAAACAAGTCTGAATTTTTTTCAAGAGATGTTAAATTCTATGAGCATGTTTTTCCGTTTAAAGACAAAACTAATGATTCTACAGATTCATCATTAGATTTAAATATCATGAACTTTTTTGATTTAAAAACAACATCTGAGATTCCATCGTATCAAGTCCCCGATGATGATGAGGGGGTCACTGCTCAAAGAACAAAAGATGTCAGTCAGCAGTCAGTTGAGGATGAGGTTGGCCAAAACCTTGGCGAGGTTGTTTCTCATCAGCAGCCAACTGGATTAGCCAACTCTCCTCCTGACTTGGCAGGCTCATCTTTAGTTCCAGATGATGAGTCCAGCCCGCCTGAGGGGCAAACTAGTGTTCCTTATACTGAACTTAGAAGATCCTCTAGGACCTCTACCTTACCGAAGAAGATGTCCGATTATGTTGTTGAGGGAAAGGTCAGATATGGCATAGAAAAGGTTGTCAATTACTCCCGTCTGTCAATTGATAACCAGTGTTTCGCTTCGGTCTTAAATAAGACTGTTGAACCTAAGAATTTTAGTGAAGCTTCTCATGACCAAAATTGGGTGGATGCCATGAATTCCGAAATGGAAGCCCTACATCGTAATAATACATGGGTTTTAACTGAACTTCCTCCAGGAAGAAAACCCATGGTTGTAATGGTTATATAAAATTAAATACAAGTCAACTGGTGAGATTGATAGGTATAAAGCTAGATTAGTTGCCAAAGGATATAGTCAACGTGAGGGTATTGACTATGAGGAAACTTTTTTCACCAGTGATTAAAATGGTTACAATTAGGTGTGTCATAAATCTGGCTGTTTATAATAACTGGTCTATGTATCAATTAGACATTAATAATGCTTTCTTATATGGAGACTTAACTGAAGATGTATATATGTCTCTGCCAGAAGGTTATTATTCTAAAGATGATAAACGTGTATGTAAGCTTGTTAAGTCTCTTTACGGTTTAAAACAGGCCCCTAGGAAGTGGAATGAAAAACTTACTGGGATACTACTTGAAAATGGTTTTAAGCAAAGTGTGTGTGACCATTCTTTGTTCATTAAACAAACTCAGTCTCTATTTGTGATGTTATTAGTATATGTAGATGATATTATTGTAACAGGAAATGATAAGAATGAGGTCATGAGAGTAAAATCCTTTCTTCAGTCAAAGTTTTTAATTAAAGACTTGGGTGTGTTGAAATACTTTCTTGGAATAGAGGTTCTTTATTCTGATAAAGGTGTCTGTTGTCACAACGAAAGTACTGCTTAGAACTTTTGACTGAGTTTGGATATTTGGGGTGTAAGCCGGTTAATACACCTATTGAACAAAGCTTTGTTGTGTCCTCTAAGTGTAGGAAAGATGAGTCAGTTTTACCAAATATCTTGTAAGGCCCACCTTTCTCAGGGAAGCCTCACAGTTGGTCATTCACAGCAAAACATCGATTTAAAACAGTCATTTACTCATATGTGTATAAATATTGCAGCGGATAATAATGTAAATTTCAATCTATTACAAATGAAATATAAACATTGTCTTTAATTCTAAAAATCTATTTAGAGTCCTCTTAATCTTTTCTTCGTCAGGGATGCCAGTCTTCTAGTGCCAAGAAGCTTCAGTCCCATGCCTCTATTCCGTAGCTCTAACTCTTACCTGTCAACTGATATGCATACAAAAGTCAGCTTCGCTGAGTGAATTCTAGGTTTACTTTGCTAAATAACTTTTGTAAGAGGCATTAGCTTTATCAGTTGAAAAAAATTCTCATCTATCACACTTCAATACATACAGGCTATCACTTTATCGATACTTTATCATTACTTTTCATTTCTTGTTATTTATTACTCTTCTTTATCCGTCAATTCTCTGTCACTATCGGTGCCTAGGCTCGCCTAGGACTTTACCGACACGCCAATTAAGGGCTTATAGTCGTACTCGATCGGGCCATTATTGTCATGCCAATTCAGGGCTCACAGACCTGCCTGTTCGAGCATTACTTTATCCGGGTGAGGGCACAACAAATGCAACCCTCCTTTAGCCATTGCTTGCAAGTCTTTACTTTATCCCTTGCCTGCAGGACTTTACTTGTAAGACTTTACTTTATCCAGGTACACGTTATGGGCCACATAACCTTTCTTTACGTTTCACTTTCTTATTTAAGTTATATATATATATATATATATATATATATATATATATATATATATATATATATATATAACACAACACATCTCGAAGGCAATTCATCACTACAAGGTTATATCTCGATAAGGAAAACCACACTATCAATTCATTATAACACCCCATTTCTCATATAAGTTAGTATGTAAAGCTTTACTTTAAAAGAACTGATCATAAAAAGTATGTATCTTAGTATGCATACCGCCCCAAAACATTTAAAGCATGTATAAAATAGGGGATCTAGAACTCACCTGAACTCGTCCAAGTAGCTTAAATTCTAAGTCACTTAGGCTATAGCCTGAATACTCTAGCTGCACGAAAGTTAACATGCAAAAACGTCATTTTCTTCATAGTTTCGCCCATAATTTCGCTACAGCGAAACTCCTGTTTCGCCTGCAGTTTCGCTGGGCAGCACTTCTGCTAGTTTCGCTAGACAGATTCGCTACCTTGAGCGCCCAACTTTCGTTGGAATTCCCTATTCTCGCAAGGTCTATAGGTCAGTCTGGGTCTTAGCGAGATTACCGGCGAAACTATAGTTTCGCCCCAGCGAAACTGTAGTTTCGCTGGAACTTCTCCTAGTCTCGCTAAACTAATGTGCAGTTTCGCTGGTTAAATGCTTAAATTCGCTGGATCGGGGCCCAGTTTTGCTGGATGAACAGAAACTCAGATCCAACCCATTTTTAACCCAAAATCTTAACTTTTTACGTCCAAATCCTTAGTTTACCTTCCATGAACTCAAATCTAAGCTTTTTACACGTTTTCATACGTAAAAATTCGACCTTTATGTGTTTCTTTAAACTTTTCAAAACCCCAAAACCCTAGAATCCGGGTTTGATCTACAGAGGGCCTTAGAGGTCGATTCTTACCTTGTTTTGTTGATCTTTCCTTGTGTTTTGATGCTCCAATCCACCAGAACTTCAATCCTTCAAACCTTCAAACTCCAAATCTTGAATTTCTTCACTTTCTCTCTCTACTTTCTCTCTCTACGAATTTGGTGGCTAGGGTTGAAATGGTGGAAGAGGGAGCTGCTCATGCATGTTTAAGGGCTGATTAGGGCCCTTAAACCCATCAAGTCTAGCCCATTAAGGCTAATTTGATCCATAGCCCACTAATTTACCCATTTATTTCTTAAATTAACCCTTAAAAGCCCATTATTATTAAATGGCTCGTTTCGGGAAATTTCGGGGCGTTACAAGTCTCCCCCCTTATTTAGGTTTCGTCCTCGAAACCTGACTCGTCATTAAACAGATTGGGGTATTGGCGTCTCATTTCCTCCTCGGATTCCCAGGTGGCATCCAACCCTTTTCGGTGTTTCCATTGCACCTTGACTTGCTTGACTATTTTATTTCTCAATTGTTTCTCCTTCCGATCCAGTATAGCCACTGGTTGCTCTACATAGTTCAGCTTCTCGTCCACCTCGATGTCATCTAGAGGTACGACTGCCTCATTTGGTGCTAAACATTTTCTTAAGTGCGACACATGAAAGGTAGGGTGAATCCCACTTAATTCTTCTGGAAGGTCTAGCCTGTAAGCTACGTCCCCAACTCGTGCTAGTACCTCGAATGGTCCGATGAACCTGGGACTCAGTTTCCCCCTCTTCCTAAATCGGATGATTCCCTTCCATGGTGACACTTTTAGCATTACCCTGTCACCCACGCTGAACTCTATTGGTCTCCTTCTTTTGTCGGCGTATGACTTTTGTCTATCCTTGGCAGCCTTCATATACACCTTGATTTTCTCCAACTTTTCGTTGTGGCTTCCACAACTTCTAAGCTTCCTAGCTCCTTCTGTCCGACATCACCCCAACAAATAGGAGTTCTGCACCGTCGACCGTACAATAACTCATATGGGGGCATCTTAATACTGGCGTGGTAGCTGTTGTTATAGGAGAACTCTGCTAGTGTCAGATGATCATCCCAATTACCGCTAAATTCGATAACGCATGCCCGAAGCATATCCTCCAGTGTCTGGATCGTTCTTTCCGATTGCCCATCGGTCTGTGGGTGGTATGCGGTACTAACATGCAACCTCGCACCCATCTCTTCATTGAACTTTTTCCAAAACTTTGAGGTGAACCGCGTATCCCTATCTGAAACAATCGATACAGGCATACCATGTCGCGCCACAATTTCTCGGACAAATAGTTCAGCAAGCTTTTCTGAACTAATTGCTTCCTTGATTGGCAGGAAATGCGCACTTTTAGTCAGTCTATCAACAACCACCCATACCGCATCACGGCCTTTTGTCGTGCGGGGTAGTTTGGTGATGAAGTCCATGGTAACATGTTCCCACTTCCACTCTGGTACTTCTAATGGCTGAACATAACCATAAGGTCTTTGGTGCTCGGACTTCACCTGTAGGCACGTGAGACATTTGTTTACATACGCAACCACATCTCTTTTCATCCCAGGCCACCAATAATCTTTCTTCAAATCATGGTACATCTTATTTGCGCCTGGATGTATTGAGTAGCGGGTCTTGTGCGCTTCATCCATAATCTTTTCCCGTAAGTCACCATGCTTCGGAACCCATATCCTGCCATGGAAGGTCTTAACGCCCAAGGTGTTTTCCACCAATTCATCCACTTTTCCCACCATCCTTTCCTTATTGATTTGCTGCTCTTTTAAAGCGTCCATTTGAGCTTCGCTTATCATCCTCATAACATCTGGGGTCACTACTAGTTGGCACGCCTTCACTCGGATCGGTTCATATCCTTCCTTTCGGCTCAGGGCATCGGCTACCACGTTCGCCTTACCCGGGTGATAATGGATTTCACAGTCGTAATCCTTTATCAACTCCAACCACCTCCTCTGTCTCATATTTAGGTCCTTCTGCTCAAAGAAATATTTCAGACTTTTGTGGTCGGTAAATATGGAACACTTAGTTCCATACAAATAGTGTCTCCAGATCTTTAATGCGAACACTACTGCGGCAAGTTCCAAATCGTGAACCGGATAGTTAACTTCTGTGTCCTTTAACTGTCTGGATGCGTAAGCTATAACCTTCCCTCTTTGCATCAACACACAGCCTAACCCGCAGTAAGAAGCATCTGAGTATACCGTTAGGTCTTCATCTCCCTCCGGTAGGGTTAGTATAGGAGCTTTGGTTAATCTATCCTTCAATTCCTGGAACGCATCTTCCTGTTCCTTTCCCCAGTCGAACACCACGTTCTTCCTCGTTAACCTTGTTAATGGGGAAGCTATCTTCGAGAAATCTTTGATGAACCTTCTATAATAACCAGCCAATCCCAAGAAACTACGGATTTCGGATGGCGTCCTCGGGGAATTCCATTGCGTAACTGCTTCAACTTTCGCTGGATCAACCATTACTCCCTCGGAATTTATAACGTGCCCTAAAAACTGTACCTCCCGTAGCCAGAAGGCACATTTAGAGAACTTCGCATACAGTTTCTCCCTTCGTAAAGTTTCTAACACCTCCTTGATATGACAAGCGTGATCTCCTTCGTTCTTTGAGTATATCAGGATATCGTCAATGAATACTATCACCGACCTGTCCAGCATCGGGCGGCACACGCGATTCATCAAGTCCATGAATGCCGCAGGAGCATTGGTTAGCCCGAAAGACATAACCAGAAACTCGTAGTGGCCATAACGCGTTCGGAAGGCCGTCTTTGGGATATCTTGCTCCCTTACCTTCAGTTGGTGATATCCGGATCGGAGATCTATTCGGGAGAACCAACTTGCCCCTTGCAACTGATCAAACAGATCATCTATCCGGGGTAGAGGGTACCGATTCTTCACGGTCAGCTTATTCAACTCCCTGTAATCTATACACATCCTCATGTTGCCATCCTTCTTCTTCACAAACAGCACGGGAGCGCCCCATGGAGAAATGCTGGGCCTAATGAATTCCTTGTCAAGGAGTTCCTGCAGTTGTGACATGAGCTCCTTCATCTCGGACGGGGCTAGGCGGTATGGTGCTTTGGCGATGGGTTGGGCTCCTGACAGTAAGTCAATCTGAAACTCTATCTCCCTGTCTGGTGGTACTCCTGGCAGATCCTCCGGGAATACGTCAGGAAAGTCCCGTACCACTGGTACATCGAGCAACTCTTTCGCTTTATCTTTAACATCCTTGACATACGCTAGATAAGCTCCGCACCCTCGCCTCATACATTTCTCCGCCTTGATCATGGAAATGATCCTTGGAACCTTACAATCGTTATCACCATAGATCGTAACCGAACTACCATTTGGAGCCGTTAATCGGATCATCTTTTGCTGGCATACTATGTTAGCATCGTGGGCAGCCAACCAATCCATCCCTAGTACGACGTCAAAACCTCCTAAGGGCATGGCAAACAATTGTGCGGGAAAGTAATGATCTCCTAGTTTAATGTGGCAATCCTCTATCACTCGGGCTATTCTAATGGACTTACCATCGGCCGTTTCTACTTCGAAGGCATCATCTATTTTCTTAGTTTGAGCATCTAGTGTAGCACAGAAGGATACAGATACAAAACTCTTACTGGCACCACTATCAAATAATATGGAGGCGCAAACATCATTGACAAGGAACGTACCTGACACTACGTCCGAGTCCTTCCTTGCTTCCTTCTTGTTCATGGTGAAAGCCCTTGCCTTGACCTTGGGCTTTCCATCATGCCCTTTGTCATCCTCCCGCTAGTTCCCGAGCCTCCCGCCTTAGCTTTCTTGCAATCATTGCTGCGGTGCCCCGACTCGTGGCAGTTGAAGCACTTATCCACTTTCGGGCACTCTCTCGCCAAGTGACCAGTCTTCCCACACCGGTAGCACCCAGGGCTACCCATCCGACATTCTCCAGGATGCCTCCTCCCGCACTTCCCACATTCCTTAATTTCTTCTACCCCCTTCACGATGCTTGTTTTGCATCTACTCGCGTTTTCTTGTTTCCCGGTTGGTAGTTACCACTTCCATACCTCTTCCCATTAGTGTTCCAAACTTTCTTTGTTTCACCCACTGTCACCGGCCTACGATGATCGTACAACCTTCCACTGAGGTCCACTGCTGACCTAAAAGTACTAGGTCGAGCAGTGACCATGTCCCTACGAATGTCTAGAGGCAACCCTTGTATGTACCTCTTGATCCTTTTGGCTTCAGGAGTTACCAAATCAGGCACCAGACGTGCCATTTCATTGAATTTTGTAGTGTACTCCTGGTGAGTCATATTTCCAGCCTCCAAACTCACAAACTCTTGCTCGACCTTGTCAAGCTCTCTTTCCGGGCAGTACTCCTCTATCACCAACCTCTTCATCTCCGGCCATTTCATCCTCTCAATGGCCTCCTCTCCGTAAGACTCAGCAATGTTATCCCACCAACACAGTGCTGGATCCAAAAGGGAATGGGAAGCAAACTTCACCTTTTGGTTTTCACGACACTCGCTGATCTTCAGTACGGCTTCCATTTCCCTAATCCAACGCTGAGCAGTGGCAGCGTTACCAGTACCATCAAATGTTGGGGGCTTACACATCTGAAAATCCCCGTAGCTGCACCCCTTCGCCCTCTCTTCCACTTCAGGGCCATCATGGTTACCCAGACGATCTCCCTCGTCGCTCAACTCCTCAGTCTTGACTGCCCCTTTCTTATCAACTTTTTCTAAAGCCGTACTCTTCTTACTGTCGCCCTTAACCTGCTCCACAAATTCCGCAAGCAGAGCGGGCATCACTCCAGACAGGACCTGATGCACCTCTTGGGCAATAGCCTCCTTTACTGTCTCTTTCAGTTTGGCCTGATCAGGGGTAGACCCCTCGGCTCCCGTTCCTAACTCAACCTCCTCCTCCTTAATCGGTTCCTCAACCGGCTTTCTGGTTGACCTTTTTGTTGGCTTCACAGTTGCACTTGCAGTTTCCTTTGCCTTAGTCGGGGGCCTTCCCCTAGTGCTTCTCCGGGTGACCATGGTTGGAACTTCTTTCTTAGGTGCCATTCGTTCTACTTCCTATAAGATTCAGAATGTTAGTATGGTCTTTCAAGGCAAGTTCAGTTCACGACAAGTTTTGTAAATTTTTAATAACAGTGGCCAGTTGTGATTAACTACTTACAGAACTTCTCGTGCCATAAACTTTTCTATCCTGAACCACACCAACACCAGAACCTACTATACCTAGTCTATGCACGTATAAGTCACATAAATTCAGATAGGCATCACAGATAACGTTATCCTACTCTACTTCAGCTCTAACTTAAATAAGAAGGCACTATCCACTAGAATAATACCTACAGCATATTTGTTACCTCTGGGCATGGAGCTTCTTGGACTGGCATCCTTGACACTTGGTCCCATTCTCTGTTTAAGTTTAGGTTTATAAAATAATTTTCCCAAATCTCTTAAACATTGGCTCTAATACCAACTTGTAAGGCCCACCTTTCTCAGGGAAGCCTCACAGTTGGTCATTCATAGCAAAACATCGATTTAAAACAGTCATTTACTCATATGTGTATAAATATATATTGCAGCGGATAATAATGTAAATTTCAATCTATTACAAATGAAATATAAACATTGTCTTTAATTCTAAAAATCTATTTAGAGTCCTCTTAATCTTTTCTTCATCAGGGATGCCAGTCTTCTAGTGCCAAGAAGCTTCAGTCCCATGCCTCTATTCCGTAGCTCTAACTCTTACCTGTCAACTGATATGCATACAAAAGTCAGCTTCGCTGAGTGAATTCTAGGTTTACTTTGCTAAATAACTTTTGTAAGAGGCATTAGCTTTATCAGTTGAAAAAAATTCTCATCTATCACACATCAATACATACAGGCTATCACTTTATCGATACTTTATCATTACTTTTCATTTCTTGTTATTTATTACTCTTCTTTATCCGTCAATTCTTTGTCACTATCGGTGCCTAGGCTCGCCTAGGACTTTACCGACACGCCAATTAAGGGCTTACAGTCGTACTCGATCGGGCCATTATTGTCATGCCAATTCAGGGCTCACAGACCTGCCTGTTCGAGCATTACTTTATTCGGGTGAGGGCACAACAAATGCAACCCTCCTTTAGCCATTGCTTGCAAGTCTTTACTTTATCCCTTGGCTGCAGGACTTTACTTGCAAGACTTTACTTTATCCAGGTACACGTTATGGGCCACATAACCTTTCTTTACGTTTCACTTTCTTATTTAAGTTATATATATATATATATAACACAACACATCTCGAAGGCAATTCATCACTGCAAGGTTATATCTCGATAAGGAAAAACACACTATCAATTCATTATAACACCCCATTTCTCATATAAGTTAGTATGTAAAGCTTTACTTTAAAAGAACTGATCATAAAAAGTATGTATCTTAGTATGCATACCGCCCCAAAACATTTAAAGCATGTATAAAATAGGGGATCTAGAACTCACCTGAACTCGTCCAAGTAGCTTAAATTCTAAGTCACTTAGGCTATAGCCTGAATACTCTAGCTGCACGAAAGTTAACATGCAAAAACGTCATTTTCTTCATAGTTTCGCCCATAGTTTCGCTACAGCGAAACTCCAGTTTCGCCTGCAGTTTCGCTGGGCAGCACTTCTGCTAGTTTCGCTAGACAGATTCGCTACCTTGAGCGCCCAACTTTCGTTGGAATTCCCTATTCTCGCAAGGTCTATAGGTCAGTCTGGGTCTTAGCGAGATTACCGGCGAAACTATAGTTTCGCCCCAGCGAAACTGTAGTTTCGCTGGAACTTCTCCTAGTCTCGCTAAACTAATGTGCAGTTTCGCTGGTTAAATGCTTAAATTCGCTGGATCGGGGCCCAGTTTCGCTGGATGAATAGAAACTCAGATCCAACCCATTTTTAACCCAAAATCTTAACTTTTTACGTCCAAATCCTTAGTTTACCTTCCATGAACTCAAATCTAAGCTTTTTACACGTTTTCATACGTAAAAATTCGACCTTTATGTGTTTCTTTAAACTTTTCAAAACCCCAAAACCCTAGAATCCGGGTTTGATCTACAGAGGGCCTTAGAGGTCGATTCTTACCTTGTTTTGTTGCTCTTTCCTTGTGTTTTGATGCTCCAATCCACCAGAACTTCAATCCTTCAAACCTTCAAACTCCAAATCTTGAATTTCTTCACTTTCTCTCTCTACTTTCTCTCTCTACGAATTTGGTGGCTAGGGTTGAAATGGTGGAAGAGGGAGCTGCTCATGCATGTTTAAGGGCTGATTAGGGCCCTTAAACCCATCAAGTCTAGCCCATTAAGGCTAATTTGATCCATAGCCCACTAATTTACCCCTTTATTTCTTAAATTAACCCTTAAAAGCCCATTATTATTAAATGGCTCGTTTCGGGAAATTTCGGGGCGTTACAATCTCTAACTTTCAAAAATTAATTGGGAAACTTATTTACTTGTCTCTCACTAGACCTAACATCTCCTATGCTGTTCAGTTTTTAAGTCAATATATGCATGCACCTACAAACACTCATCTACAGATTGCTTTTCGGCTTTTGCGATATTTAAAGAATTCTCCTGGTAAGGGTCTGCTGTTTTCAAAAGGTAAACATTTAAATATTTCTGTCTATGTAGATTCTGACTGGGGTAAGTGCCTGACCTCTCGAAGGTCCGTTACTGGTTTTTGTGTTTTTATGGGCAACAGCCTTGTCTCTTGGAAGAGCAAGAAACAAAGCACCGTGTCTCGATCCTCAGCTGAAGCTGAGTATCGAGCTATGTGTGCTGCTGCCTGTGAATCCATGTGGATTTTAAATTTGTTTACAGAACTGGGTTTGGGTGTTTCTTTACCTATAACTCTTCACTGTGATAATGATGCTGCTATTTCAATAGCATTAAACCCTGTGTTTCATGAACGAACTAAACATTTTGAGTTGGATCTTCATTTCCTTCGTGAAAAAATTGCGGCTGGGTTGTTTAAGCCTGTTTCGGTTAATTCACAAAAACAATTAGCTGATGTTTTCACTAAAGGGTTGTCTGAGATACAGCATAGTTATCTGTGCAGTGAATTGCAAATGTATGATATGTTTGGTAATTGAATTGAGGGGGCGTGTTAAAATATATCAATTCTATTACCTTATTACCTTTCTTTCTTTTTCTTATTATGTTTTTTCTGTGTATTTGTAGTTTCTATTAGTTGAGGGGCTGTTTCTGGTAGCTGTAAAGTTGGAGGGCTTGTGTTGATCTTTTGGAGCTATATATTCAAGGCTGGTGTTAGGGTTTGAAGAGTGAGATATTATTCGCCTCTTTCATCTTCCAGAAAGCTCTTAAGCTCTCTAGATTTCTTTCCGATTAACTCTCTGTTCTTGAGAAGTTATTCGTTGATCTTACTGTTGAGTGTTCGCATCATCTTGATGCTCACTCTTTATATGTTGTATCTCTGATTTCTGATACAAAGAGATTTGTGTAGACTGTGAGTTGATTCATCCTTGTTGATTCAGGGTGTTATTCTGTTGTTCTTGAAGATTTACAGTTGTGTTTCATATGAAGATTGTTAGATTCATGGCTTTTTACAAAAATTGATTACAAAATATTATTTAATTAAAACGGTGAAAGAGGTTGGAAATGTGGTGTGAGAAATTTTAGAAATATGCTTACATTTAGGGATACATGTTTTTTTGAGTTGAATTACATGGATGAGAATGGAGAAGTTATTGTGAATTGCTGGCCAACACAAGAAATTAAATGTAATTATTTACTAGCGCAAAAGTTAAGGATGAACACTTTATGATTATCACTACAATTACTGATGGTTAGATATCAAAATTTCTAGTTAGTTACAACTAGAGCTGAACCAGGTGATGAATATCAAAGGGATAAGCATCTGTGCTGTTAACTGCGTGATATGTTCTTGTTGCGGCGATCTTGTTTGCAGCTTCGGTGGAATGATATGCATCCCAGAAGAAGTACTTGTCCCTTTCTAGACATGGAACTTCAAACGGTAGACATGTAAGAGCACCATTGTTCAACCCCATTCCACAACATGCTTTATTCACCACTTTAAATCCTGTAAAAGTGCAAAGAAATCAAATAAATGTGTGTTAAATGCATATGATAACTGTAAGATAAGTTGTACCAAATGCTGCAGGTTGTTGAAGGACTTCCTTGCTCATATCATATAGGTTCAAGTAGATGAACTTTGCATCTTGTAGGCTTGTGGCGTTGTTTAGGTCATCAACGAGAAACTTTAGATGGTGATTGAATAGTTGAACTGCGGTATTGATGTACCCTACACATGAGTCATTGGTGGGATGGCGCGACAACTCATATGGGGTGCAACCAATTGGACCCAAACCATGTAAAGCTACCTTTCTGGCTCCATAATTGTACAACTTCTGAAATGTAAATTTATAGAATATCCATTAGCTAGTATATTTAGCCACAAACAAGAGTCAAAGAATTAACACACCAGAATCTGGCTTCGATATTGTTTAATGAGGGCTTCTGTGAAATCCTCAACTGTAAACATGCTGCTGGTTTCATACACTGCTGTTATGAAATAGTTGTTAAGGTAATCGTTACTGCCAAATCCAACATGATAGAAGCATTTCTTTAGGTATGCTGTTGCGAAATGAGACCCTCCTAGAATATTACTGATACTGTCCACTGTGAGTTTATGATTCTCCAGTTGCTCATCGAAGGTTATCCGATCGCCCTGTAACCATTATGGAAATGCATGTGTTAAAACAAATCCGCTTGCACTTATGAAACTATTGAACCACTATATGTATTCTAATCACCAGATGGCGGCCTGTTTCGCTGCGAATTCCTGCTGCGGCTGAGGCATAGTTTAGTCCAAGTAGTATATTCGACCCGTTTGCAGAAGCATATGGAGGAATGTGACTAGTGAAACCTAAAAGTTCAGCTGCAAATGCAAGGATATAGTGCGTTAAATTAGGTGCAGAAAGATGTATGTTATGATAAAACTACGGTAGGTAGTTTTATCACAATTACTTTTGTATGACCATCTTACTCTATCAACAAATGATGAAAGAAAAATTCCTATAAGACCTTCTCCGTCACAAAACCCTGTGGGCCGCACCATCTCCCCTCTACGTCGGCCCACAGATTTCTTCCACATAGGAGCGTTAGAGATGTTCTAATTAAATCATTTGAAAAAATAATAGTGGTGTTTTTGGTAAAAAAATTAAAATAAATATGGTGTCACTTTCCTAAATAGAACCTGGCTCAGAGAGAGAGAGAGAGAGATAGAGAGACCGGTGAGATCAGCGATAGTCCGGCCATTGCAAAACCTTCCTGTCGGTCCGGAAGTGAAATCAATGCCATGAGGAAGGTAAGTTGCTTTGGCAAAGGTAACCAAATGGTTATTATTGCCGTTATCAACCAAAGAGTCTCCAAATATGAAGTAACACGGTACTTGTTGTTTTCCAACTACCAATGTTGGTGAGATGAAACCGCAAAAGAGTATGATCATAACAAGTTTGTGGCAGCATTCCATGGTTAATAGTTAGAATTGCGCGAATTGTATATGAAAGCGCTATAAATTGAAGAGTAAAACTTTGGTTTTGAAGTTGTGGGAATGTAAAGATAGAAGATGGCAGAAGAACATGCTTTTGGGTAGTTAAATAGGTTTGTTGGTACTAGAAGAATGGCAACTTACAATTCAGCAGACAGTTGCAATTGGCTATGTGACGCTGACAATCTGTTGCGGTAAACTTACAGGACTCGTTAATACATTCTTAACCAACACTGTCAGATAAATAGTAGCTTGCAATGGGCATGACCATCAAGAGTTATAAGATAATACAGTTGTAAATGTACTGATTTATGAACTGGTATGTTAATATGTTATTGAGGTTGATGATTAAATTGAGTGTTGATCATATAACATGGCCAATTAAATGATCATAATTAATTAAATACCAAAATTTAGATCACAGTTTTATCATTACAAATTTGTATGATATGAGATGCATGTAGATAGAAGAAGATGACAGTTAAACCGTTGAAACTAGTAACATGACTTTCACAAGGAAGGTGTGACACTGCATGACATTACCATCAAGCAACTTATAAGCTCAATTGCCGTGAATTTTTTTTTATTTTCAAAAACTCAATTAGACGTTATTTCAAAAATAATAATTTTAAAAACTCATACAAGAATTTAATCACCAATAGTCCAATTTCTTAACGTGTTTAGTTTTGTGTTAAATCGAGAGTCTTTTAAAATCAATATTTGGTTGGACATGCACAAAACAACATTGAACCGGCTGAAAATTCCATCAGCAATGCCTTCTTCTAGACTCCTACACGTTAATTTCAATAAATTTTATTCTTTATGTTTATGCCGTTAGTAGTGACAGAGATGTGAAAATGTATAAGTGCTATCACGTAATAAGTGTGTGATAGTGAAAAATGAGTTTTATGAGTGTCTGATAATAAAATAAATTTTAATTATTAGAGTTGATAAGGTACCTTATTGTGATAGATGAAAAATTAAAGGAAAAAACGGAAAAAAATCGTAAAACACTCATGACGGGTGGTAACCCAAGAGCCCTATCACACAAGATAGAGATAGTGTTTCTATGTGATTGGGATGCCACATCACACTATCATGCACTCTATCACACCATTGTCTATATACATTTGTTTTGAGTGGGTCACTGCCCCCGAACATCTTCATTACATGAGTAGAAAACATTAGAGCTCTATACTGATAAGTATAGTACTCGAAAGAAAACTTGCATTGAAGTCCATCTCAATCAGTCTCAAATCTTAGAATACCTTGTACAGGAGGATATGTACTTAGCCGCTTAGGGGACTTGTTTTTATCATCCAGCCTGTGAAATAGCCCACCCCTTTATAACGGAATGACATGAATTTAATTGATATAGTGATGTTCCATAAAGTCAAACCGAAATCTTTGATAATGGAGATTTGCTTTAGAACAAGAACGTGGGCTAATCAGACTATATAGGAAATAAATTCGGGATAATTTACAACCTGTATTTTAGTAACTAAATTCGGTTAACTTTGGTAATTATAATAAGTATCCGGTTCAAATACAAAGTCAATATTATGTAAAAAGTGTGAGAAGCAATCAGGGATTGATATGTGGCATATTTTTAAAAATAGAAGAAGGGGTATTTTAGGAAGTATAATTTATTAACAGAATTTTCAATACTTCAGCGATGTCGACCATTACACTGTACGATTGAGGTTTTCAACAGATTTTTCACTTTATCGTTGAAGATTCAAACAATCGAATCGTTGAAATTTTCAATTGATCAATCGTTGAAGATTCAAACAATCGAATTTTCAATTTCAATCGTTGAAGATTGCTTTACATCAATTACTTCAGCGATGTCGACGAGAGATGATCAGTTTGGTATGTATGAGGACGATTATATACTGCAATTGAAATAGTATGTTAATTTTGGCACCGTAATTTTGTCGTTTTGATCAGCGTTCTGTCTATACTGTATGATTTTCTGTGAATTTTGTTATTGATTGACATCATCATTGTGTCATAGGTATCATCATTGTGTCATAGGTATCATCATTATGTCTTTTGTATCGTCATTGTGTCTATACTGTTAGATTACTCTGGACATTATCAATTTGTTGTTGAACATATTTATAAATATTAGGTGAGTTATATGATACTATTTATACTGATTGTGTCAGTTTTAGAGCTTCATTGTGTCAACCAAGCATGATTGTGTCAAAATCTATCTTTGTGTCATCTCTTTGTGAAGGTTCATTGTGTCATGTTTGGGGATTCATTGTGTCATGAAAGCTGCTTATAATGTGCCTTTTGTGAAGGTTCATTGTGTCATGAAAGCTGCTTAAAATGTGTCTTTTGTAAAGGTTCATTGTGTCATGATTGGGAATTCATTGTGTCTTTTATGCTGTTGTGTCTTTTTGTGACATGTTGTTTTTATTCATATAGATGCTGAAAATTACAAAGATGTTGGCCAACAATGTGTATCCCCAGGTTTTGGAAGAGTATCTTATATACCTTTTGCAAAGAGTTCAATTAAACCTGTTGTAGGAATGGAGTTTGTTTCTATTGAGCATGCGTTTGCATTTTACCAAAGGTATGCTCTTTCTTGTGGTTTTGAAGCTTAGAAGCATACAAAATATTTACAAGCTGGTAAAGTACTTTTGAAGTATTTTGTTTGTTCGAAGCAAGGGTTTAAAAAGGGAAAAGTATTTGATTCTTCAAATGATGAGGACGATAAATGTAAGTGGAAGCGTAGTAAACCATCTAAGAGAGTTGGGTGTGAAGCGATTCTTAAGCTACGTTTAGTTAATAGTAAGTACTGTGTTTATTATTTCAAGGAAGAGCACAATCACTTGTTGGTTGATCAAGATGATGTGCATCTTTTACCTGCTTCTAGAAAGGTTGATCATGTAAAAGAAGGTGCAATTCAAGCTTTGTCAAGTATAAATATTGGTCCCGTTTGAGCTTTTCATATATTGAGAACTTTGTGTGGTGGTTATGCGGAAGTCGGTGCGACGAAAAATGATTTCAAGAATTATAAGAGGGATTTAAATAAATATATTGGTGAATATGATGCTGATATGCTTGTTCAAATTCTTATGAAGAAAAAGGGTCACTTGACGAATTTTACTTGTGAATATATTGTTAAAGAAGATGGAACATTAGGTGGTTTATTTTGGGTTGATGATGTTATGAAGAATAATTACTTGATCTTTGGTGATGTTGTTGGATTTGATGCTACTTATAGATCTAACAAGTATGATTCTAATCTCTTCATTGTGTCATATTTTCATTGTGTCTTTTTTTCATTGTGTTATTACTTACATTATTCATTGTGTCATGTATATCATTGTGTCATATATATCATTGTGTCATATATATCATTATGTCATAAGACTCATTGTGTCATGGTGTTAATGTGTCATATATATCATTGTATCAGAAGATTTATTGTGTCATAAGATTCATTGTGTCATATATTCATTGTGTCTAATTATAGTTATTGTGTCGTATATGATAGGTATGATATGGTTTTTGTACCTTTCACTGGTATAGATAACCACAACAGAAATGTTACTCTTGGTGCTGCTTTTCTTGGATCTAAAACTGCAGATTCATATAGGTGGTTATTGCGTAACTATGTCAAAGCTTTTGGTAATCCACCTAAAGTTATTGTTAGTGATCAAGATCCTGCAATGAAGAGGGCTATACTAGATGTTTTACCAACTTCCCGGCATAGGTTATGTATGTGGCATATATGGGACAAAGTGACATCTAAGGTATCAAGTGTTTACTCATTGTGTCTTTTTCTAATTTACTTATTGTGTCTTTTTCTTTTTTACTCATTGTGTCATTTGATATTCTGCTATTCCTTTTTCACTCATTGTGTTTTTATATTATCTGATATTGCTTTGCGCTCATATTTGTAGGTGGGACCAGTTTTGTGTAACACTACAGATTTTAAAAAGAGATTGGCTGCTATTGTATGGGCAGAATCTATTACTCTTGCTGAATTTGAAAAAGAATGGGATGTAATTCTATCTGAGTTTGGTTTAACTACTCATCCATGGTTGTGTGAAATTTTTAATATCAGAGGAGATTGGATTCCTGCATATTATCAAAATGAGAATTTTTCTGGGCTGATGCGTACAGCGTCGAGATGTGAAAGTGAAAACCACTTTTTTAATCAGTTTTGTAACCCAAGATCAACTTTATTGGAGTTTAATAGTCATTTTGAATCTGCTATGGAGGCTCAGAGGTATGAGCATAGGAAGAATGATCATGACACTCGCTAATGTGGAGTTGTGTAGTTCATTTGTTCTTGAAAAACAAGCTGCACAGATTTTTACACGAATTATTTTTTTGGATCAGCAGTTGGAGATAAATAATGCAATCAATAGTTGTGCATCTGTGAGCATTGAAATAGTTGATGATTTTGCAAAGTTTGAAATCAAAGATTTCAGGCAACCATGCACTGATTATTTTAAGGTATCAATTCTTTTTTGTTCTTGTTTATATATTGTGTAATATTTTACTTCATATGTGTTTTACTATATCATTGTGTCAGGTTTAGAGGTTCATTGTGTCAACCAAGCATGATTGTGTCAAAATATATCTTTATGTCATCTCTTTATGAAGGTTCATTGTGTCATGTTGGGGATTCATTGTGTCATGAAAGCTGCTTATAATGTGTCTTTTGTGAAGGTTCATTGTGTCATGATTTGGGATTCATTGTGTCATGGTTTGGGGATTCATTGTGTCATGAAAGCTGCTTATAATGTGTCTTTTATGAAGGTTCATTATGTCATTATTGGGGATTCATTATGTCATGAAAGCTGCTTATAATGTGTCTTTTGTTGAGGTTCATTGTGTCACGTTAAATGTAATTGTGTATTTTGTTGTAGGTTATGTTTCGAAAGGAAGATTTGACCATATCATGCAGTTGCAATAGGTTTGAACAGTTTGGGTTGATATGTAGTCATATTTTCTATGTTCTTCGGCTTTGTGATATCAGAGAGTATCCAAAAAAGTATGTTCTTAAGCGTTGCACAAGGGAAGCTGTGCCAAATACTTCTCTCAGATCTGATTTTATACTTCCTGGTTGTGACAACAACTAGCATTTTACAGAAGATGTGGTTCGTGATATTAGGAGTGCCAATGATTATATTGTTAATAAATTGGTTACGAACAAAGACGAGTTGTGTTTTTATCATGATTATTTGAATAGTTACAAGTCTAAGGCTGATGAAGTTGAAATGGTCGCCCCACCTCCAAGTAGGAGAGATAGGTTTGCAGAGTTAACTGGAGGGAGCGAAAGAAATGAAGCAAAATTCCGTGTACCGGTTAAGCAAAAGACAAAAGGTAGGCCGAAAAGAATGAAGTCTGCTCGTCAGTTAGCCATCGAACAAGCAGGAAAAAAGTTGCGACGTTGTGGGTTTTGCAAACAACCTGGTCACATTATACGCAATTGCAGTTTATATCTTCAAAGCATTAAAGATAAACAAGATTCAAGCAGCTCAACAATTGATTCTATGCCTATTCAAGAATAGGATTCATTGTCATAAGATTCATTGTGTCAAATACTCATTGTGTCATTATATTCATTATGTCATAATATTCATTGTGTCATCATATTCATTGTGTCATCATATTCATTGTGTCATTAAACTCATTGTGTCATTATACTCATTGTGTCATATTTGAAGAGTTTTGTTTATGTTTGATTTTGACGATAAAAGCATGTTACCAAAATAATATTGTGTAATGTAAAGCAACATATAGCAACAAATACTAACATGCCAACACAAAGCAAAATATAACAACATGCCAACATACCAAATTACTATTGTGTCAAACTACGATTGTGTCAAACTACCACTTGTGTCAAACTACCATTGTTTTAAATAAGTATTGTGTCAACTACCATTGTGTCAAATTAACATTGTTTCAAACAACCATTCAGTCAAACAACTACTGTGTCAAATTACCATTGTTTCAAAGAACCATTGTTTTGAACTACGCCATTCCAAATGTCAGCCTTTTAAAGATTCTGTCTTTTGATGTTTTTGGAGGCTGATTTTTTTAGGACCAGGTAACTCCATGTAGTTCTTCACATCTTTTATTACCAAATCCCTTGCTTCATTTATGTCATGCAATAGAATTTTTGCAGCATACTTTCGGCGCAAATCTTCCAATTCTGCCACCTGCTTATTATCTTTTTCATCAGTGAATCCACAATCCCAGAACTTCACATCTTCTCCCAGGTACATCTCCATGTGTCGCATGAAAAATACTCCACAATCAATTCCATTTTTGGATGTTCTCCATGTCATTTTTAACCGTTCAATTGATGTTTCTTTCATTTTTTTTGCTTTTCTATGTGAAATACTTGCAAGGTAATCTGTAAAAACATCTCTCTGTGGAAAAAAATCAACATTATGTTATATTTAAATAGCATACGTTGTGCTATATTAATTATATGGGTTTTAAGTACTTACTGCTCTCTCGGGTAGACCAAGGTACTTTGCTTCATATTCACCAGATACACTGTTGTCAATCAAGATTGTCCTTGTGTCTTTTAGATTGAAACAAATAAGGTAATAATGACCCATTTGAAGGATTGGTAGCATCACCATATCAAAATTCTTTATATCTTTCCCCAACTTCTCATTTTTTAAATGGTTGTTCATGTTTTCTGTGAAGTCCTTAAGAACAACCTCATAATCTCTCATGTAAGTATTAAAGTTCTGTAAATCAAACAATATAAGATAAAATAAGTTAAATAAGACTTGACACAATGATATCATTATGTCATAAGATTCATTGTGTCATATATAGCATTGTGTCATAAAACTCGATTCATTGTGTCATATATTCATTTTGTCATAAGATTCATTTTGTCATAAGATTCATTGTGTCATGTATTCATTGTGTCATAAGATTTCTTGTGTCATATAATTTCTTATGTCATGTATTCATTGTGTTCATCAGTAGTTCTGAAAACAACTAATGTGGATCAGTAGTTTTAAACAGCTGAAAGCAATTGCTCATCAGATGTTTTGAAAACAGCTGATGTGATCAGTAGTTTTAAACAGCTGAAAGCAGCTGTTCATCAGTAGTTGTGCATCAGCAGCTTTAAACAGCTGAAAGCAATTGTTCATCAGTAGTTGTGCATCAACAGTTTTAAAACTATTATGTCATGTATTCATTGTGTCAAAAGATTTCTTGTGTCATAAGACTATTGTGTCATGGTGTTAATGTGTCATATATATCATTGTGTGATAAGATTCATTGTGTCATAAGATTCATTGTGTCATGGTGTTAACGAGTCATATACACTATGTAATAATATCATTGCATCATTTAGTTTACTTACAATCATTTGAGGATTGCAAAAAAGCTTGTAATAAGACTCTCTTGCCTTCTTCTTTTCTTCGACATTCAATATATGTGCCCATATAGCAATAACATCAATATGAACTTCAATTTCTGGCCTTAGACTCTCCAATTCCACCCTTGGCACCGTCATGTAATCTTTAGATACAAATAAAAGATCCCGCAAAAGAAACAAAAAGAAATGTTAGTAAACTAATTAAAATTTAAATTTATTCATAGAAGTTATTTTACCATGGTTTTTCATTTCCTTCAAATAGACAACTTGATGTGTTATTTTCTGAAACCGTTCTTCTTTCGGCCATTACAACTTGTCGTTGTATGAATGGTGAGCATAAAGCTTCTGTTGGAAATTTTTTCTCTCTGGTCTCTTTTGATGTTTAAGTCATCTTGTTTCAGACATGTAATTGGTGGTGCATGTGAAATAGGATCAACATCAAGCACCGTTTTTGAAGCAGGAGTTTTAAAAGAATTTACATTTTCTAGTACTCCCTGAAAGATGACTGTATCTCCCTTCATTGTGTCATCCTTTCCTATTGTGTCATCCTTTGTGTGCTTAGCAACAGAGTCCACAAGATTCTCCACATCCATAACATTCTCAATTTGAACCATTGTGTCATCCTCCAACTCCTTGTTTTGTACCTCCAACTCCTTGCAGACATCATCATTTTCCTTTCCCACTTCTACCTTCTTACTAACAGCATCAACATTATCTTCTTCTGGTGTTGGAGTCAATAGACGAAAGTTTGGTCTATCAAAGACATCATCCAACTTTTTGTTAACATCATCAATTTTTTTTGCCACCTCGCTTTCTTTGTTAACATTATCTTCTTCTTGTGTTGGAGTCAATAGATAAAAGTTTGGTCTATCAAAGTCATCATTATTCATTGTGTCATCAGCAATTCCCATTGTGTCAATCTGATGCTGTCTAATCAATGTTTTCAAATTTGTAACAATTTTCATAATGTTAATGGTTGTTTGGTCTTGACATTCAACCATTGTGTCATCCTTTGCCATAGTGTCATTCACATTCACTGTGTCATCCTTTTCCACTATGTCATCCTTTTCCATTGTGTCATCTTTTGCCATTGTGTCATTCACATTCACTGTGTCATCCTTTTCCACTGTGTCATCCTTTTCTATTGTGTCATCTTTCTCATTCTATTCTAAAAAAGCTCCTGTCTCTAAACCTCCTAACTCTACAGCTCCAGATCCAACTGCCTCTCCAGCTGCAGCTCCAGATTCAACTGCCTCTTCAGCTCCTTCAACTTTAGCTTCAATTGTGTTATTCTTTGATTTTGGTTTATATGAGTTCACCAAACATTCCCATTCTTTTTTTTCTTTTCAATTGTTGTGCTTCCAGGGAAATCTTTATTGACTTCTCTAATAATAACATTACCCATATTGTATGGTCATCAAACAGCTCGAGATCTTTTTCAATCTCTTTTACCCTTTCCTGTTGTATAAACAATAACTGTTGATGATCTTTCAAGTAAATTATTGAAAGCGTATTATAATAATTAAATGTCATACCTCTTCTGTTTCAGCCATCATATCCTCAACATTTTGTCCAACATCAACTTCCTTACTTCTTCCACACCTAATGAAAACAAAATTAATATAAATTATTATGACACAATGTTTAAATAGAATGACATAATAGGATTTGACACAATGATACAATGATCACTGTGTCATATGTAAACACATACTTTTCTTGATTTTGACTTTCAGGCTTGGTTTCTCCTTCCTTTGAGTTTTCTTTTCCAATGCCATTGTGTCTTTTCCGAACTTGTGTCATCCACAAGCATTGTGTCATCAAGTCTTCTTTCAATATCCAAAAACATTTCAAAATTGAACACTTCAAGGCTTATTGAAGATGAACTCTTCACAATCTCAAACTCATAAGCATATAAAATCTGCAATTAATAATAACAGTAATTGTGTCATATTCCATTGTGTCATATTCAATTTGGTAATATTAATTTTAGAGACAATATACTCTTACCGCAAGCACCAAAAGAGGACCACAGAATAAGCCCTTTTCATCAGCTTCCCATATTTGTTTCTGCTTATTCAAGCAGTTGAATATGTAATCACACCAATCCACTTCCTGAATTTGGGTTTCTTTTGTTAATGACGGTAAAAATCTTTGGTTGACTGTGTTGCTTTTCATAGCCTCTCCCAACACAGTGAAAAATTTTACCAAAAAATTTAGTTGAAACGTTCTGCTTGTGTCATTTTTTCTATTAGATACATGCTCAACAAAATTTCTGATGAAGATCCTCCCAGATTCTCCAAACTGACTTCTCCACTCCTTTATTACTGGATCATTAGCATTAGGCTTAGCTTGTTCCTCAACTTTTACACCACCAATAGGTATTCCAAATACTTCATGAATTAAACGTGGTGTTACTTTAAATTGACGTGTACCATTGTTGAATATATTTGTCTTGGCATAGTAGTTTTTCAAAATCATGACACAATGAATCCCCAATCATGAAACAATGAATCCCCAATCATGAAACAATGAGCTTTCACAAAGACATTATTAGCAGGAATCATGACACAATGAATCCCCAAAAGCATGACACAATGAATCCCCAATCATGAAACAATGAACCTTCACAAAGACATTATTAGCAGGAATCATGACACAATGAATCCCCAAACCATGACATAATGAATCCCCAATCATGAAACAATGAACTTTCACAAAGACATTATTAGCAGGAATCGTGACATAATGAATCCCCAAAAGCATGACACAATGAATCCCCAATCATGAAACAATGAACTTTCACAAAGACATTATTAGCAGGAATCGTGACACAATGAATCCCCAAACCATGACACAATGAATCCTCAATCATGAAACAATGAACTTTCACAAAGACATTATTAGCAGGAATCGTGACACAATGAATCCCCAAACCATGACACAATGAATCCCCAATCATGAAACAATGAACTTTCACAAAGACATTATTAGCAGGAATCGTGACAAAATGAATCCCCAAACCATGACACAATGAATCCTCAATCATGAAACAATGAACTTTCATAAAGACATTATTAGCAGGAATCATGACACAATGAATCCCCAAACCATGACACAATGAATCCCTAATCATGAAACAATGAACCTTCACAAAGACATTATTAGCAGGAATCATATGACAATGAATCCCCAAACCATGACACAATGAATCCCCAATAATGACACAATGAACCTTCACAAAGACATTATAAGCAGGAATCATGACACAATGAATCCCCAAAGCATGACACAATGAATCCCTAATCATGACACAATGAACCTTCACAAAGACATTATTAGCAGGAATCGTGACACAATGAATCCCCAATCATGACACAATGAACATTCACAAAAGACACATTATAAGCAGCTTTCATGACACAATGAATCCCCAAACCATGACACAATGAATCCCCAATCATGACACAATGAACCTTCACGAAGACATTATTAGCAGGAATCATGACACAATGAATCCCCAAACCATGACACAATGAAGCTTCGCAAAGACATGACACAAAGATAGATTTTTGACACAATAATGCTCGGTTGAAATTCCACAATGAAACCCCTAGATCATGACACAATGCATAGTTATATTTAACACAATAATGCTTGATTAGGTTTTACCTGTTTGTTCCTGCTCTTCGATTGGACTTATTCGTAGTGTTTCTGAGTTTATGCTTGTGGTTTTGGAGGTTGGCGAATGTTCATTAGACATTGAAGACGTTTTCGACTGTACGGGATCCATGCTTACGTTTGAGGATTTCGTCGGAGATGGTTTTCGAGGTTGGCGAATTGAAAAGACAATGATGGAAGTTTTCGTCGGAGATGGTTTTCAATAGACTTTGAAGACGTTTTCGTCGGAGACGGTTTATTGTCAAATTACATTTTTGCCCCTCCACCTGTTAGCAGTTTTCCACTTATTTACATGTTTGCCACCGTGTTCTTTTTGAACCATTGATCTATTTTAATTAGTTGATCCAACGGCCAGAACCAATTCTCACACTTTTTAGAAATTATAGGCTTTGTAGCATATCCCAACTCTTTATTTAGATAGATCTCTTAATTGTTGAATACAAGTTTGTCAAATAGCCCTTAAGAATATATATTCTTTGAACAGTGAATTCACATATCCATTAAATCTTTATACCTGAAAAAATAATAATCTATACTACTATATAATACATCTCTTTGGATGGATATATAATTTTACCAATCATATAAATTTGAAGCAACATGTATAAAGGAGTGCAAGATATTTAAGAGGGGTAAAATAGAGAATTAATTAAGATATTAATATACTTTAGAGGCAATATGGTTTATCCATTATATTTTATGTACCTTGACATTTTTGCCCTGATTTCTTACTTGTATTGAATAAACATTACTAATGCATTATTTAATAGTATGATATTATTTACATCACTTTATTAAATTTTATTTTATTTATCCTACTATAAATTGACATTTAAATTTATATTTACTAATTATATTTTATAATTAAATACTAATTAACTTAAGTATGATTTTATTTAAATATTTAAGTATATAACTTATATATATATTGTAGAAGACTAATCAAGGCTCAGCAAAACAAAATGTGCGAAAACCTGATCCACGCGAAAAGCAGATGTCACGCGAAAAGCAGAACACGCGACAAAAGACTCCACGCAACATTCATGTCCCGCGCGAAAGGAAGCTGTGCGAAAAGCCAGTTGTTGTTTAGTATAAATAGTTTCGTTTTCGTTTTGTAATCAAGCTTTTGTTCATTTTATCTTATATGTACTGTGCGAAATCGCACAAGACCTGTTCTAGGTTGTGTTATTCAATCTGAGAATCATTTTGTGATCAAATTCAATCTTCTTCTACTCCAATCTTGTTTACATCCCGCATTCACAAGATTGAGATCGTGTGTTTATTGTTTTTCTGGGAGAATTTGAGGTTTTACAATTGATATCAGAGCTTTTTGATCTAGAACCACGATTTGGAGAAGATTTGGATTGTGTTCTACTCGTTTTGAAGAAATTCATCATTGATCACTTTAGATTCAGATATGGCGATGTTATGCTGCTCTTTTGGAGAATTAGGACTGATTTGGACCGAATTAGTGGACTTTAGGTGAATTTTAATCATAATTAAGCTTAAAATTGACCTAAATTCATTAAAATTGGATTAAAATGAGTTTAATCAGACATATTCAGTGATTTGGAGGTAATTTTCGCTTGAACAAACTGTTGAAAATTTGATCACGAAATTGGACGATTTTCACTTGAGCTGTAAGTTTTCGCGTGCGAAAAAGGGTGTTTTCGCTCAGACAGTTATTTCACCTTTTTATGCGATTTCGCGTGAAAAGGTAAATTGGAATTTTCGCACGAATTGATATTCTCGCGCAAAAAGGTTGGCCGCGCGAAATCTGTTTTCGCACAATCGTTTCTGTCGCACGAAATTCTGATTTTGACTTTCTGATCAACATGGCTTCAACAACTCAGAATTTAAAGCATCTTACTGCTTCACTTCATCTAGACACGGAAATTGGTACTGGTAACAAGCCACCGAGACTTCTCTGTGAAGACGATTATACTGATTGGGCTTTCCGATTTGAGAGATATGTTATTTACACGGAACCTAAGATGTGGAGATCAATCCAGTATGGTCCTTACATTCCGTTGTACAAAAATGATAAAGGAGAAATGGTTCAGAAACTTGAACACTTGTGGGATGAAGATGACATCAAGAGGTTGGAACTGGATGATAAAGCTTATGCTGCCATCACTATGGCACTGACTACTGAGATTTCACAAAAGTTTTAAGAGTTCAGAGGTGCTAAGGTGTTATGGGATGCTCTGGAATCTCAGATTATGGGCAACAAAGATATGAGAGAAAGCAAAAAGGATATGTTGAATCAAGAATTCAACATGTTCAATCATATTGTTGGTGAAGAGTTGGAAGCTCAGATTGCCAGGTTTGTTAGACTGGTAACAAAAATGAAGAGTGCGGGTATTACTCTGGAACACATCACTGTGAACAAGAAGCTGCTAAATTCACTTCCATATAGTTGGAATAACAACTGTACATTGATCAAGAGAACCAAAGACTTGTATACTCTTCAGTTGACTGATCTCATTTCAACTATCAAGTCTTATGTGATGGACGATAAGCAGCGAGCTGCTAATCATCTCAGTTCTCTGGGTGCTGAAGGAACTGCTCTCTATGCAAAGATGGCTAGTAATCCGAATTACTATGTTAGTTATACACAAATATGTCAGCAACAACAATCTGGAAGTGCAGCATCTTCTTATATGCAACCAGCAGTAAACCATCAAGTTCATGTTCCAGCTGCTCAACACTATTCCCCCATCATCCATCAACAAGTCCCTCAATCTCAAGATTCTCATAGTGGTCAACATGCTTATGTTGCTACCACTAATCCATCAAAGCAGACTGTCCAGATTGCTGAGGAGCATCTTGCACTTTTCACCACTTTTATGTCAAGCTATGAAGCGTTCATGGCTGGTAGACTTACTGCTCCTAATGTTCTAGTTGATGATCTTCAACAAGTCAATCCTGATGATGTTGAAGAAATGACATCAAGTATCAAGTGGCCATGGTGGTTTACAGGGTGAAGAACTTTGCTAGACAAACTGGGAGAAAAATGTTTGGGGTTAACAACTCTAGCAAAATCGGTTTCGACAAGTCTAACCTGAGGTGTTAGAACTGTGACAAACCAGGTCATTTCGCCAGAGAATGTACTGAACCAAAGACTGGTCAAACTGAAGGCCCCAAGAAGATGGTGACTGTGGAGATTGAGCCGAAGAAAGACAAAGCTAGTACTTCTGGTGGTACTAAAGCATTAGTTTCTCAAACTAATGCTGAATATGATTGGTCAGATCAAATGGAAGCCCTTGATTTAACATTGTCTACTGCATTCATTGCAAAGATTGTTCCTGAACCAGAAGAAGAAGAAAATTTATTTGCTGAGTTCATTTCTGATGACTTGATGGAAGGATTGTTTGCTGAAAGAGAAGAAGTGAAGGTGGAAGTTGAGAAAGAAAATGAGGAAGTTGAAGAAGTAAAGGTGGTGGTTGAAGAAATGAAGGAGAATGTTGAAGAAGAAAAAGTGACAGTTATGAAGAAAAATCAGGTTGAGAAGGGTGCTAAGGAAAAGATTGTGATTGAAGAGTACACTGTCGAGCCTCCAGTCAAAAGCCAATGTAATAATCCAAAGACTGTTGACGTTGCTCCAGTGGAAGAACAAGCTGTTGAAATGAAAGCATTCATGGTTAAGAAGGTTGAGGAAACAGAAGGGGAAACTTCAGAACCCAAGGTATATGATGGTTTATGCAAAAATTCATGTGTTGAGAAAGTTCAAAGATACAGAGTTCACAATGAGAGTCTGATAATGGAAGTTGAAAAACTTTAGTATCAAGCTCGCAAACACAAGTCAAATGAAAAGATTTTTAAAGAAAAACTTGAAGGTTTAAACAATACAATATATAATTTAAAATTAAATCTTCATGATAAAGAATGTACTAATAATGATTTGACAAATAGAAATAATGAACTCGCTTTAGAAATTAATAGACTCAATAGTGAACTAGCCACGGCTAAATTGACTGTTGAAAAATTTGAACTTTCATCAACAATGGTTGAAGGAATAATCAAGTCACAAATGACACAGAAGATTAAAGGAGGAAAATGTGGTGTTGGATTTTCAAACATTGCTCCTCCAATTAATTATGATTTTCATGTTTACCTTCATCTGATGTCATTTCTGATTCTGATATGGTCTATGGGATCGGTTTCTCTCCATCTCCAGACTTAAAACCTTCAGTCAAAGTAAATCTATCTGTTGATCCTATTATAATAACCAAACCTAAACAATCACCTGAAAATTTTGTGCAGATAAATTGAAGGTGGATGGGTTGGTTGAAGATTGGGAGAGTGAAAGTGAGGGAGAAAATGAGAATGAATGTTTGAAAAATAAGAATGTAAAAGTTTTACAATCTGCTTGTAAACAAAACTTGTCAGGATATAAAAGAATGTTGATTTGAATGAGATGAAATCAAATAGTAAATATAATTTGAATGCATATCAAAGGGTAAATCAGAAAGAGAGAATTGAAAAAGATTTTAAAAGTAGATTTGTTTCAAAAGGTTTAATTGAAAATGAAGAACATATTTTTAAAGAAACGAATTCTCGATTCTTTAAAAATAAACTTCATTATAATGCTAACCTTGTGAATCAAGATATTTGTAGCCCAGATTTGCAAGTGAATGACTCTTCTGCGTTCAATCTGAAAATTCAAAAGCCTGGTCCTTCTCCAGCACCAATCCGAATATCCAAGCCTAATCCTTCTCAAGCACCAATTCGTATAACTAAGCCTGGTCCACCTCCAGCAAATTCAAAGTCTGGTTCTACTCCAGCAGAATCTAAGACTGGTCCTATTCCAGCACCACCAATTCCAAAAGTCACAACTGCCAAATCTCAAATCAAAAGTGGTCATAATTCATCTATTTCCTCGAATCTGCAAAAGATGAACATGCAATTGTCAAATGAAGCAAAGATTCGAGAGACTGTGACGAATGTTAAACCTAGTCAATCTGACTTTGGTTTTTATGACAATTTTCATAATTGTCATCCACAGTTTGCTTTCCATACAAAACAAAAGAGATGTTATCAGTGTGGAAACACAAATCATTTGGCAAACAATTGTCCTTTTCAACAAAAATCATTAAGCAAACAACGATTTCATAATTCTATTGCTCATAATAGAAAATTGTTTTTCACTCGTGGAAAATTTTCAAATAATATGAAATCAAAGGTTGTTAATGAGTTTAATGTCAAACGGGATAAGAATTTGTCAAATAATGTAAAAGAAAACAACAAGTTGAAAAGCATAAATGAAAAGAATGATGTGCAAACCAAATATAATAATATCAAATCATTTTGTCTTGCTGCAACTCATAATGTGCTCAAGTCATGTTTGACTTGGGTACCAAAAGCTAAGTAATTTTGTTACTAATGCAGGGACAACCGCAAAAGGCTACTGAAAGTCTATGGCATGTAGATAGCGGTTGTTCAAGACATATGACTGGGAATTTATCATTACTACAAGATGTTCAGTCATAGAACGGAGGAAGAGTGATTTTCGCGGGAGACAAAGGAGGACGTATAACCAAGCGTGGTACAGTTACAAATGGTGTCCTTAGCTTTGAAAATGTTAATTTTGTTGAGGAATTAAAACATAACTTGTTAAGTGTGTCTTAAATCTGTGACAAATAATATTCTACACACTTTACTAACAAAGAATGCTTAATCTTAAAACCAGGTTTTGTTGTTCCAGATGAATGGATTTTGATAAGGACTCCGAGAGACAATGACACATATCTTCTTGATATGCATTTTTCTAATTCTTTGGTAACAGCTTCTTGCTTACTATCCAAAGCCTCGGAGAATGATTCCATGTTATGGCATCGTCGGTTAGGACATGTCAATCTTAAAAACATGAATAAACTTGTACGTGAAAATCATGTTATTGGTTTACCTGACAAGGAATTTCAATTAAATGAACATTGTTTGTCATGTTCTAAGGGTAAACAACATAAACTTCCTCACAAACCAATTGCACACAACTCAGTCGAATCAATCTTACAAATCTTACATATGGATCTTTTTGGTCCAGTGAGTGTTTTAAGTTTAGGTCGAAGATCTTACTGTCTGGTTGTTACTGATGACTTTTCTAGATTTACTTGGGTGTTTTTCTTAGCATCTAAGGATGAAACTCCACATCTTTTGATCAAATTCATTACTTTGGAGGAGAATCAGACAGAGAAAAAGGTAAAATGCATCCGAAGTGACAATGGGACAGAATTTTGCAATCAAACTCTGAATGAGTTTTGTGAATCAAAGGGAATTGCTAGACAATTCAGTGCTGCTGGCACTCCACAACAGAATGGGGTTGCAGAAAGAAGGAATAGAACATTGATTGAAGTTGCTAGAACAATGATATCTGCTGCCAAGTTACCTTTGTTCTTTTAGGATGAAGCAATAAATACTGCATGTTATGTTCAGAATCGTGCTTTAATCAACAAAAGATTAAATAAGACTCCATATGAAATATTTTATAAACACAAACCCAAAGTTAAATATTTTAAAGCCTTTGGTTGTTGTTGCACTTTGTTGCATACAAATGAATCATCTTCAAAATTTTCTGAAAAGGCTGATGAATGTTACTTTGTGGGATATGCTGCTAATAAGGTTGCATATCGAGTTTATAATAAAAGAACTAGATAAATAATTGAGTCATTTAACATTGATTGGCACGAGCTTAACATTACTGATGCAGGTTCAGCTCCTTCATGGATTTATGATTATGAATCTTTGTTCATAAATTTTAAAATTTCTACACCTTCATCTGCAGATTCTAATTCTCAAGCAATCTCTTTGGATAACAAAATCATTGAGGAACTTCCATCTTTGATATCTGATAATTCTGTTGTTGCTTCATCATCCAAAGATATTCCTACAGCTCCTGTACAAGTCTCTGCATGTTCTGAATCTTTAGATATTCCTTCAGAACAAATTTCTAATCAGGAGCAGGAAGAATCATTAAGTTCACCTTTATCTGCATCTTCTTCAGAAACTATGGATACACCGATCGAAGTCATTCAAGTTCCATTTGAAGAATCTCCAAATGTGTCTACTGCTTCTAAAAATCCTGTTTCCGATGACACACTTGAAGAAAATATTGTGTATCAATCTCGACAATCTGAAGAAGTTCTTGATAATGTTGAACACATTACTAATTTGGAAGATGGGATAGTTGCAGATGATATTCCTCAATTGAGAATACATAAAACTCATCCAACTGAAGCAATCATTGGTCCATTGCACGAAGGTGTAATTACCAGAAGTCAATCAGGGGCAATCAACACCTGTCTTTATGCTTGCTTTCTATCACAAATAGTGCCCAAGAATGTGGAAATGGCACTCAGAGAAAACAGCTGGATAGAAGCAATGCAAGATGAGTTGATGCAATTCAAGAAGCTCATTGTTTGGCATCTTGTTGAACTTCCAAAGGATAAGCTTCCGATTGGAACAAAGTGGATATTTCGAAACAAGACGGATGAAAAAGGTGTTATAGTTCGGAATAAAGCACGTCTTGTTGTGCAGGGATTCTATCAAGTTGAAGGATTGGATTATGGAGAATGTATGCTCCAGTTGCAAGACTAGAAGCAATACGCATATTCTTAGCCTTTGCTTCATACATGAACTTCAAGGTGTATCAGATGGATGTTAAAACTGCATTTTTATACGGAGAAATGAAGGAAGAAACCTATGTTTGTCAGCCTCCAGGATTTGAAGATCCCGATCATCCTGATTATGTTTACAAGTTGGATAAGGCATTATATGGTTTACATCAAGCACCTCGTGCTTGGTATGCAACTCTGACTGAACACTTGCTTTCAAATGGTTATTCACGAGGCGCAATTGATCAAACCTTATTCATACGAAAATCAGGCGATGATATCATTTTGGTTCAAATCTATGTCGATGATATCATTTTTGGCTCTACAAATGAAAGTATGTGCACGGAGTTTGAAGCAGTGATGAAGAAGAAATTTGAGATGAGTTCCCTTGGAGAAATTTCCTTTTTCTTAGGTATTCAAGTTACTCAATCTGAGACTGGTATTCTCATCCATCAAGAAAAGTATGTTCAAACTAGTCTTGAGAAATACAAGTTTCAAGATTTCAAAGTAGCTCCAACTCCAATGGCTTCTCGTCCTACTCTTACTCCAGATCCATTAGGAGAATCAGTAGATCAACATCTTTACAGATCGATGATTGGTTCCCTTATGTATCTCACTGCAAGCAGACCGGATGTCATGTTCCCTGTTTATCAGTGTGCCCGCTATCAAAGTGATCCAAAAAAATCACACATGAAAGCTGTCAAGCGGATTTTCAAGTATCTCAAGGGTCAACCTAAACTTGGTCTTTGGTATCCTCGAAATTCCGATTTCAATTTATTTGCTTATACTGACAGTGATTATGGTGGTTGTAACTTAGACAGGAAATCGACCACAGGAGGATGTCAATTCTTGGGTAACCGACTCATTTCTTGGCAGTGTAAGAAGCAGAACACTGTATCCACCTCCACTGCCGAAGCTGAATATGTGGCTGCATCGAGCTGTTGTTCCCAGCTTGTCTGGATTCAACAACAACTTCTTGATTATGGCCTAAACATTTATGACACACCCATTTGGTGTGACAACACGGCAGTTCTGAACATCGTGAAAAATCCCATTCAACACTCCAAAACTAAACACATTGACATCCGCATCCATTTCATCCGTGACTGTTTTGATCGAAAACTTATTCATTTAAAACAATTGCCGTCAACTGAAAATATTGCTGATTTATTTACCAAAGCATTTGATCATTCTCGATTTGATTTCCTTGTGCAATAATTGGGAATGATTAACTTTGGATAAATTGGTTTAATGAATCTTCACAAAAAGATTTTTCATTTTTAATAAAGAATAAAATTGCAATTGTTTCTTTTTCTTAAAAGAACAATCACAATTTTAGGGGGAGAAAATTAGAAAACAAGTTCTGAAAAATATTTTTGGTCTTAGGGGGAGTTAAGATCAAAGGATTGCCAAAATAAAAACAAAGAAGAAATTTTCATACTTAAATGAGAAATGATATTACAAAGTTCTACAGAGTCTAAGTACTTTCAAAGGCTTAAATACGAATAGACTTGGATTATGTTTGATGTGTCGATAGGCTTTGCTTTCAGAACTGAAAAGATCATAATTGAGTGATTACACTTGAATTAAAGAAATATGAATTAGTGGGGAACATATCAGGATTATGTGCCAAAAATGTTCTAACACAGACTGAGAGATATAATCTTGTCATACTCAAGCCTGTATATGATTGATTCAGTGATTATCATAACTATATATATAAATATAAAAATACAAAAAGAAACAAAAAGGAGAAAAACACAAAAAGAAAATAATTGAGCAAAAAGATGCCAAAAAGGTCATATAGGATATAAGATGCCAAGAAGCACAACAAATCAAAAGATATGTCTAAAAGACATACATACTATATGGTATATATTTTCTATTTTGAGAGTATTTCTTTAACCTTGGAAGGCAAAATCGAAAGATGGGGCATGTAAGTCCGGATGGCTTGTAAGTCCTAAACATCTTGAGAGGACAGACGTAAGTCCGGATGGCTGTCAGTAAGTCCTTAAACTTGTTAATATTCCGGGTTAATAAATATTTCTCAGGCTAGTTATGCTCAAATAGTTATATTTAGGAATATAATAAATGATATCACTGATCAACAATGCATGGTTTAAGTCAAATTGGGGTGACTTCAAATCTCGATAGTGTCTTGAAGGATAATAATTACTTTACAGAAGTTCTGATTGTGGGATCCACTGACTTATATTAAATCAACACAAAACATGATATATATATCACTCATTATGTTTCTGAGTAAAACCTGAAGTATAAGTTTAAAAGGATAAAATATATTGACAATCAACTTAACCAGTTATTTTAAATAAAGCCAGACAGAGTCTTAACTTGAAAAAGAACTATATGATCTCATTATGAAAATTCTTACAAAACAAACAAATCCGATCTTGATTCTTTAATTGTTTTCATTCTTTTGTTACTTTGTATGTAAGTGTTTTTCATTTCACTTTTGTGTTGTATAATTTTTAAGACTAATAAATAACAAAGATAAATTTTGAAAAATGAAGATTCATTAAAATTAATTGGTCACTTGGTAAATAACATTTTATGTTGACATAATTAATTGAGAATAAAACGGATTGAAATTTTGTAAAAATAAGAAAAAGTTTAAAAGTTAAAAATTTTGAAAAATTTGAAAAATTCCTCAACTCGCGCGAAAGGGAAAGTCACGCGAAACACTCCGTCTTGCGAAAAGGCGTGTCGCGTGATTTGTCTGGGATATAAATGTCACAGTGTTCCAGACAACATTACCTTTCGCTCAAACCACCCGAAAATCCCTTTCGCTTCGCACACGAAAGCTCTTTTCGCTTCCTCTCTGAAAATCAACTTCTGAGTTCTTGACTGTGTTTCTGAGTCTAATTTCGTGTTCGTTACATACATATATTGATGCTAAAGGTAATATGACGAAAATGGTTACTTTAGATACATAGGGTATAAATGGAACTTAACATCTTGAACTAAAATCTTACAAAATGGACTTTAATGTTGAAATTGACAAATGAAATACACATAATGGACTTAGGCGACAGCAATGGACTGAATTTCATGGATTAAAATTGATTTTTAACTGTCAATTTGAATTTGGGGTTATGCGAATCGCACAATGATGCTGAACAGGCGCGAAATTGGGTTTTCGCATGAATATGGTTCTCGCTTGAGCATTGGTTTCGCGTGAAATACAAGTTTCGCTTGAAACCAGTTTTCGCAAAGTTCTTTCGCTTGAAATTTATTTTCGCACGAAACTACTTTGTCGCATGACTAGTAAATTTCACACAAAAGGAGTTTTCGCATGACTTAGCATTTCGCATAACAGAAAGTTTTTGAAATAATTTCTACGTGATGATGTTGTTTCTCAAATGGACTGTTACATAATAACCTTTTGCTGCCAAACTTTAAGTGTAATATATGTATTCACATGTGACTTAGTTTTAAATGTTGAATTTTTTTAAATGTTAAAATGTTCTAAGTGTTGAAATTTCATTTGACATAATTAAGTTATATTCAAAGTGTTCTAATCTTGAGTTTGTTTTAAATGCAGATGGCACAAATGATTTTTAATAAAAATCATAATTGTGTTGCTTACTTAGACGAGGTTCCGGAAGGGAAGGAACTGTTTCATCTATGATCGAAGGATTGAAGAATTCACGTATTGTCTATGCTATATCTGTTGACCCCGCCATTTATTCTAAGCAAATAAATTCTTTCTGGAGCACTACTGCTCTGGAAAAGGACCAAGCGGGAAACCAGATTATCACTGCTACTGTCAAAGACAAACGAGTGACAGTTTCTCAGTCCATCCTGAACCGAGTTCTTTTATTTGATGATCAAGAAGGAGCACCAACTCGTCTTGATGATGATATAGTGATTGATTGTCTGGCTCGTATGGGATACGAGTACAGATATCCAAGTTTAGTGAAGAAATGGCTACCACCGTACTGGAAGTACTTATTTCATGTGGTGATTCATTGTCTGAGCAACCTCAAAGCTGGGATGGATAGCTTGAGTGCAATTTTTGGCTCCCTATTGGTTTCTTTGGTTGATGATATTCCTTTCAATATATCTGGAGTTATCTTTCAGGAGATGGTAAAGAATGCCACAGCCAATCCCGGAAGAAAGTTCATCATGTACCCTAGATTTATCCAGTTGGTAATAAATGATGCTTATCCTGAGCTTGCTACTCAGAGATCTCCTAAGTATGTTGTACAGACTATCAAGAAGGAGATTTTCACACATCTAACTGGAGCCAGAGGCAACAAATGCTCTGGTGAAAGTTTTGCCAAGATTGGTAGATTTTCAGAAGTTGATGACAATGTTGAAGATTTGGGAGGTGATGTACCCATTGATGAGGCACAGACTGATGCTTTACTTCTGGTACCAGAGATGATATAGATCAGGAGATTGAGAGAATGTTTGGGGATGAACCATCCTATGAAGAAAGAAGGGAAGGTGTTGTTCACTCAGCTTCTAGCTCTGAAACACCAAGTGATCAGATAGGGAATGTTCCATATGAGCTCCAAACAGATCAGACTCCCTCTACTCCAACTTCTACCAGGAAAAGTACTAAAGAGAGAGACACTGATTATATTCCTGTGGAATCACCAAGTACTTCTTTTAGACGAAAACGAATGGCAAAAAGAAAGACTTCCCTGCAAGAAGAAGAGGGAGAAGTGTTATTCCAAAACGGCCACGAACTCAAGTGATTGTTACAGAGGCTGAACAGATTACTTCTTCTGACATTCAAAGATCACCTGAAAACGTGATTACTGAGGAAGAAACACATGTTGATACTACAACCACTGCTACCGAAACAGAAACTGTTCCTGTTTCTGGCTCTGGTTTTTCTACACCTCCACGGCAGGAAAACTTAGAGTTTGATGTTGATTCATTTTTGAATACTCCTCCAGAGTTTCAAAGGAGAGAGGAATCATCTAGCACTCCTCATTCTATAACTCTAGAAGAAAGAGTTAAGAACTTGGAAAAAGAAAGTTTTGAAAATGTAAAGATGATTGCTGAACTGAAAAAGGAAAATGAAGAAAAGTCGAGTCAGATTACCATGATTCATCTGGATTCTGCAATTAAAGATACAAGGATAGCTTCTCTTGAACAACAGATGAAGAACATGTTTGATTATACTTCAGGGTTGGAGAGACAACTTAATGAGCTTAGAGAATTTATTTCACAGACTTACTTTCATCAACCACCAGTCATACGGTCTACTACTATGATTGGTGAATCTAGTAGGCGATCTCCAAGCCCTCCTCCTACTGAGAATGTTCCAGAAAAAGAAGTGGTCAACGAAGCTCAAACTTCTACTGAACAGCCAAGTGTTAGTGCGACTGAAGATGTTCCAATTTCATCTGAAGTACCTATCACCGAAGCTTTCACATCTACAGCTTTCGTTGAGCCTGAGCATATGATAACTTTGCCTATTGTTCATGAAAAGGAGGATGAAATGTTGGTTGATTATACTGATTCAGATGATAATGAGGATGATGATGATGAGGATGACGATGAAGATGATGATGAAAATGATGATGATGATGGTGGAGATGATAGTGGAAATGATGATGGTGGTAATAATGATGGAGGTGATGCTACAGGTTTCCCTTCGAGTCCAACTGGAGATATTAACAATGATAATGTCGATCGACCAAGTGTTAGTGATCCGGAAGGATATGATCCACTTGACCCTGCCACTGAGAGTGTGTATGAAAAGGAATTGTATTCTTTTCAACAATCTTCATCAGGAGCTGTCAAAGAAGAATTTGATATGTTTGATGATTTGGAGGATCAGAATGAATATACTGACATATTTGGGAACAACCTTCAAGAGTTATTCAAAGACATTAATCTTGAAGAAAGAGAAATCCCTACTGAGACTGTGAGTGGTGAAACTCCTGCTGTTTCTACAAAGAAAGATTCTACTGGTCAGATTGCGTTATTCACTAGAGGAGGATTAATGTTCAAAGCACCACCACCACCTACTGAAGCTCATTTTCTATTCATTTCTAAGCCTAAGCAGAAGTATGGTGAAATGTCTCATGTCATTAGCTGGGGTTATGATGGCGAGAAAAGGTTGTATATAATAAAAAGAAAGAATGGAGAAATTGATTATCTGAAAAGCACACAAGACTTCCATACTCTACGTGCTGCTGATCTCTACTCCATGGGCAAAGCTCCATTCTTTAATGAAAACAATTACAGTGAAGCTGAACTGATGAGATCTATGATACGAAGGGAGATGTGCACAAACTTCAAGGATTTTAAGACTGCCAAATCAAAGGTGATTGATGACTCAACAAGAATAGATGAAAAGACTAAAGCTCTAATGAAAATATGAGTCTATCAACATCCTAAATTTATCAGGAAAGTCCCCGTGCATGCTCCAGTTCCTCCCAACACTTTAAAGCAATTACTCTCATGGAGATGTGAGAAGGATTCCGGTCACGCTGTGATCAGATGTACTGACAAGTCATTTCGAATCATTGATCCAGTAGACTTGATGAAGTTTGGCAAAGACGACTTACTCAAGCTTTTACACTGCCCCATTTCAGCTGATGAGTCTGTTTATTTTCTATCTTGCTAGTACGTGTGGATGATTGACCGGATCCTTAGGAACAAATGGTATGCTTATGCAGGCTCATACAAAAAGGTAAACGTTGATTTTGATTGATCATGTTTCACCGAGCCTAGGGGGAGATTGTAGAAGACTAATCAAGGCTCGGCAAAACAAAATGTGCGAAAACCTGATCCACGCGAAAAGCAGATGTCACGCGAAAAGCAGAACACGCGACAAAAGACTCCACGCGACATTCATGTCCCGCGCGAAAGGAAGCTGTGCGAAAAGCCAGTCGCGCGAGAACTGGTGTTTAGTATAAATAGTTTCGTTTTCGTTTTGTAATCAAGCTTTTGTTCATTTATCTTATATGTACTGTGCGAAATCGCACAAGACCTGTTCTAGGTTGTGTTATTCAATCTGAGAATCATTTTGTGATCAAATTCAATCTTCTTCTACTCCAATCTTGTTTACATCCCGCATTCACAAGATTGAGATCGTGTGTTTATTGTTTTTCTGGGAGAATTTGAGGTTTTACATATATCTTCACATTTATAATAACTATAATACTAATATTTTTCTATAGGGTATATTATGAGTTTAATAATTACCTATATCTTTTATAAAAAAGTGAAAGAAGCATAGATGATAACTTTACATATGGATTAAGACACACATATGAAAAATCATGCTTAAATTTTAAAAAATTAACCATTTTAATCAATTTATGTTCTTACAGTACACTATAACATGTTATACTTATAATACAAATGCTAATGCATATACACGTGGCCAAACAAAACAACCATTTACTTTCAAGTCGTTCGTTCATTGCGATTAAGCACCAATCCCTCTTCTCATTTACCTTGTTGGTTGTTTACAGCTCAATAATAATAAAGATGATAGTTTGTGCTGATAGTTTCTCCATTACATTTCTCCTGTCCATGCAAATCACCACCGAAATCTATCTCCGATGATCATAAAACTCTGACCTAAAATCTACGTAATAAGTGATTTCTGACCACAAATACCACCCATGTTTTCACTAATCTTGTTGGTATAATATAGTTGATTTAAAGACTTTCTTAATATACGTAATTGTTTTCTTTCATTCAAAATTTTCAATAATTATATTTTGATTTTTTAATTTACGTTATAAAGCACTGAGCCGATACTGAGTAAAATTGAATTCCAAAAAATCGCGTAATAGCCGTACCGCCGCAACATACGGGTATTTCCACTAGTAAAAATAAACACGTGTCAATTTTTCATATACTCACCATTTTTTCATGTTTGTCTCTCATATTAAAGATAATAATTAATAACTATTTTTCAAATTCTATTGTTTAATCAAATCGTTTCATTTATTAAATCAAATTATATAATAAAAATAAATGGAACATTTTATTTAATTTATTTGTTAAACCTAAATTCTAATTGAAACCAAAGTTTACGCAAATCAATATTTAGTCTTTCATGATATTATTTAAACTCAAGACAACGTTCCTTAATTTAATACGTAAGGAATCTTGATGCTTATTCTTTTTTTTTGAACGGCTAAATTGGAATCACTCACGGATCACTGGAGTATCATCGTGCCACCAGTGTTACCACGCGATCATATTCCACCACCAAGTCACCAATTCAATTCTAGCATTCTATTTTTCCAACCACATTCAATTCATCAAGTATTAATAACCTATATTCACATGTTTTACATTTTGAGAAAATCATGTTACTATATTCAATCAGTTTTTATTTATTATTCATTTTATTCAAAATTAAATTCAAATCGTGATATTTTATTATTTGTAATTATGTATGCATAGTTAGACAAACTTGATGTTAGCATAATAATTAATTTATACGAACCACGACAACAATGATAAATCTATTGGTTTGATAAAATTAATTTATACGAAAACTACAACAACAATGATAGATCTATTGGTTTCATAAACCCGGCCACCTCACATGATTATTCGAGGGTGATTGAAACCGGATTCATACATGTGTTAATCATAACGCTTCATCTACGTACCAAATCAATGCAGTCAATAAGTTTAATTATGTTTTAGTTTGTGTTATATGTTTCACTATTGCATTATAAGTTTTGACATTATCATGAGAAGTTATTATTTCAATGAATTTATTTAATATATCTATGTATGCAGACATATGATTACTCACCGGTTAATTCTTTAGCTGACTTGTTATTTTTCACATGATTTCTAGAAATGCAACTTAGTGGATTACATACAAAGTTTACAATTAGAATTCTAGACCTAGATTAATAAAAGACACTCGTTATGTTTTATCTGATTTATGTTTATTTGTAATGCAATGCTTGACTATTTAATGTTAACGAAATATGCATTTAATATTATTTCAATGTTTTTAATATGATGTACTATGAGCAATCTATTGATCTCCGCATAAAGAAGAATACAATTAGTGGATTACATACAAAGTTTACATATAGCATTTTGGACCTAGATTAATTGATTCCACCATCGGTTGAAGTCTGACAAGTATTGATGAAATATGCAAATACAAAGAAAGGTAAAGAAGAACACAATTAGCGTTGCCAGGCCCAGGGCTATTAGCTAAAAAGCGAAAGAAAATTCCCTTACATTAAAAGCCCAATAGAACATGTGATAAGCCAATGTTTTACCGGCCATGGTTGAAAGGATTCTACATGAAACTATATGATAACAAGTAGATTTAGAGAGTTTCAACTTAGGATATTGCCTCCTTAAGTTTTCATATATATATATATATATATATATATATATATATATATATATATATATATATATATATATATATATATATATATATATATATATATATATATATATATATATATATATATATATATATATTATATATATATATATATATATATATATATATATATATTATATATATATATATATATATATATATATAATATAAATAAAATATTAAACATCATTATGTTCTCTTCATAGGAAAGTTACCACCTATGATCGGTTGATTTAAATTAGTTGTGCATAGGATGCCTAACATCAAATATCTCCAAAACATTTTTGACGGAATGACTATGGATGGGAGGAAAACTCAATAGATCTAGATCGTGGAAAAAAAATATAGTATGGTTTCCAATATGTTCAACACCATTGCCGAATATCTTCATGAAAATGGCGCTAGTGTTACGACCTGAATGACATTCACGAGGATCTTGTGATGGAACATAATTTTAGGGATGAAGATGATTTTGGGGAAATTGGAGTAGTAGCCTTTGACATCGGTTTCGGCCATGTCAAGAATGACTTATAGGTCACTAGAGATGAACAACCTCATGGGTATGGGGTTGGGCTGCCATGCATGGAAAACTATCAGAATGAAACTCGTGACATTCATTGTTTCCAAATACCTTTTACATCGGTTTCGGCCATGTCAAGAATGACTTAGAGGTCACTAGAGATGAACAACCTCATGGGTATAGGGTTGGGCTGCCATGCATGGAAAACTATCAGAATGAAACTCGTGACATTCATTGTTTCCAAATACCTTTGCCACCCTAGCGACCACCCAATTAAGAGAAGAAAATAATGATCTTTAATGACGTGCTGAATAGAAAAAAAAGGATCCTAGATAGACATCAAACTTCCAGAGTCATAAGATGCCCATACAACTTTGAATTTTAACACCGGTTTTCCCTAAAAACTAGCAAAATCAATTGAATTTCCATTCTCAATTAAAGTCTTCTATGAAGCCATAAATAATAGATCATGCTCTTTCCTTAATGAGGTTCGCTACCAAACCAAAAGGGTTAACTCCACTTTTTGCGCTCCTGCCACCACTCACTTTAATGATTTTATCCATAAGGCAGACCTCCATGAATATGCAATGGGTGGTCACAAATTCACCTACATGTCTCCTAATGGTTCCTATCTAAGTAAGTTAGACAAAGTTTATCCTTAAACCGTTGGCGAGTGACTTCGGGCCAATCCTATTTAGGTGTTTTGATTCCTGGTTAGATGTGACAACCCAAAAATTTTATTATAATATTACGATTATATTTACATTAATATTATGTCTAGTATATATATAATGTGCGTATGCATGTTTGCATGCATGCATATATATTAGAATTCACGTATGCATGTATGTATATATGTCATAAAATCACACATACATGTATATATGCCAAAATTTTATGTATGCATGCTTGTATACATATATGTATATGAAAATTTTAAAGGGTACACGTATATATATAATGGAAGAATGCATGTTTATATACATGGAAAAGTTTTGTATATTTGTATACATGTACGTTTAGCATGTACATATATATATGTTTACTTAATTGTACGTATAGTATATTATAAATCCATATATATGTATATACACATTAAGAAAATCAAGTATATATGTTTTGCATGTATATATATGTATAATCTATTTATATAAAGCCCACTTATGCATATATCTATGAATACATCTATATATATATATATATATATATATATATATATATATATATATATATATACATACTAAAAATGAAATAAACATAACTAAATCCAAACTTTAACTAAAAACTTAAAACTAACACCCAAAACCACCATACCACCCGAAACCACCACTATACCACCCAAAACCACCACAATACCACCCAAAACCACCACCATACCACCCGATTAATACCACCATCTTGCCACCTCGCGTTCATACCATCAAACCGCCACCACACCACCCTAATCATTAGGGATATTGTGGCAAATTCTCGGTAACTTCTTGGACACCAAGATCACCACAAACCGCCACCACATCACCACAATTATTACTAGGGGGCAAGGTGGCATACTCTCGGTTGAAGGTCCCTAGAACCCGCCACCTCTCTCTTGAGTCACCAAAGCTAGGTAATAGGCTATAATTGCCTAGGTCTCGGTCAAGCCACATAAAGAACACCACCAGAGCACCATTTCAATCACCATCCAAACCTCTAGCTCTCTCTCGGGAATCCTTTGAACATCACCTTCCAACAACCGCAACCATCACCTCCAAAGTTTCATCACCATCACATCGCGGTCATCATGTGACAACCCGAATTTTTCGGTTAATATTATTTAAATTAACTTTCTCTGTTTATCACGAATTAATTCATTTTTACTATTTTGCAAGAATAATAATAATAATAATAATAATAATAATGTTTTATAAGAATTAAAAAGCTTAAGGGGTTAAAATGCAAATTTTAAAACTTATTTTAAAAGTTTTCTACATGAAATAATAACAAACAAAACCCCAGGGACCATTCTGTAAAATTTTAAAATAACAACTGCTGTCTCTCTCCTCTCTCGCGTTTTTCCGACCACCGCCGGCCACCTTCTCCGGCGACCCCCCAAACATCCAAAACACTCGATGTTGACTCAATTAAATGCTACCGACAAACTCGTAAGGATGATTCGAACCTGTTCCACCACTTTGATTTGAATATTACAATCGATTAGGTGTGGTTTATCTACCTAACACACTCGGCCGACCCACTCACCAAAAACGCGCACTGAACATTAACAATTATCAAATTGAGGGCGCACTGATGATCGTTTAACCATATATAAACTTCCTTCGAGTTCCATTTGAGCTAAAAACACACAAACGAATCAATTCAATTCATCTTCTTCTTTCGGACCTGCAACATACCCGAAAGCTATCTTCCAAGCGATTTAACACCAATTGATTGAAGGCTTTGAATCAAGATCATCAGTGGAAGCTTCACACAACTTTAATTCGATTATCATCAACAATTTCCACTCGAACAGATTCTGTCAAAGCTACGGCTTGTTCTTGTTGAATTTATCTTCAATTCGAACTTCATCACGTAAGTTAAACACATAAACATACTCGATTTAACATGGGGAATCAAAGCCCTATGATTCTAGATGTTAACAAACTCGAATTGATTGTCAATTTGATTCAAGAACGAATTAGGGTTCTATGATTTAGGGGAAAGGGAATTGAATGGGTTAAAAGAAAATAAAAACCAGAATAACCGCGGCTGTGAGCCTTGGTTTACTGGTTTGTGCATGGGAGTATGGACAAGAGGTCGCGGGTTCGAACCCGGCCTCCAACACCTAGTTTTTTAAAAGCCTTTTACACCTTTTAAAAATCCAGAAAAATTCCTAAAAATTATAAAGATAATTTTTATAAACTTTGTCTGTTCAGAAAGTTATTAAATTATTTTCTGGAAATTTATTTCTTTAAAAACCTTAATTATTTATATTTTAATAAATAATACAAATGTTATAAATGATCATTTTTATAAAAATGGACCTTAAATAATAATCATCAAGTTATTAATAGAGATTATATACTTTAATTATGGATTTATTATATTAAATGAAGGAATTATATTTAATAAATTACACAAATTATTTACAAATACGAATATTATCATTTTATTTAAATTATGTATTAAAACCCCCAAATATCAAATGAAACCCTAAACCTCGATTTAACGTTAATCGTATTATTAAACTTAAATATTGTAACAAATATATATAATCGACACCGAACCGATTTGTGAGACGCGAAACCGTACAGTTATTATACTTATAATTAATAATTGATATTAATTATATATATATATATACTGAATGAAACACAGGTTAATTGGAAACCCGATCCTTTGTGTTTACAATTACTTGTTGCTCTACACTCGAGGTGAGTTTCACGGCCCCTTTTTACTTTCTTTCCTTTTTTGGGGGAGAAAACATGCAAACATATTTTATGAATGGTTGCCAGTATTATTGATATCGCCTGTTACGTTAGTGTAAACACACAAACATGTCCTGACACGCTCGAACCGTTAGTAATGGGATTAGCGAGGTAATACTGAGAAGTACTACTGGGTCTGACAAACCCCGCCCGGGCTAGTCGCGCTAGCTTGATTGGAGGTCAAACGGGTGCATTATTGACCTAACATACGATTGCCACGGTCGGTTAAGACGTGGAACACAACGATTGCCACGGTCGGTTAAGACGTGGTGGAAACACAATAGGACGTAAACAGTCAGCTTCGGTTCGAAACACTAAGTAACATGATTATAGGCTAGCTACCTATCGATATGCGTTAATTACTAAACCATTCGGACAGTCAAACAGTTATAAACAGTCGAACAGTTACAACCAGTTGAACAGTTTCATACAGTCGAACAGTTATAAACATTTTATTCTGTGATAAAACCTGTGAACTCACCAACTTTATGTTGACACATTTTAGCATGTTTTCTCAGGTCACAAAAACGCACAAGGATAAGAACTCAACTAGGATGCATTCATGGCATACATCATAACTCAACTGATCTATTTGGTTAAACATTATTGATTCTTATGGTTGAAACGCTTGTTGAAACGATTCACTGTTGATTTCTACTTTTGAAACGCTTCCGCAAATCTGAAACACTCATGATTGATTTAAAAGTCAAATTACTTAATGTGATGTTTTGTAATTACAATGTCTGGTGTAACTAATGCTATCTGAGATCCTGGTGTGTCACACGCCTGACGGTAAAACCCCGTTAGCGGATTTTGAGGGTGTGACAGATTGGTATCAGAGCATTAGTTATAGCGAACTAAAATGGACTTGCATCTTATTTGCATTGCATTTTAGACTATAACTGGATTTGCATTAGTTACACACACATAGATTTCTAAGCTATGTTTACTTAATCTGGATGCTTGAAAACTTTTACTTTAACATACGGGAGGGTTTGAGTGCCTAATTCAAGTGATTTCAAACTCCAAAACTCGATTGTTATTGATGGATTCCAAAATCTCGTCAAAGTCTGTGTCCCACCACTGAATACATGCAATGCTGGAAGAGTAAGATGTCTGTATCTTGGGGTGTTCTGTCTAGGCAAGGTATTCGCATATATCCAAATCAACCGATGGACCTGTTTACCTTACCTGGGAACCCTTGGGATGAGTATCTGCTTATAGGTACGCATGTTTTCAACAAAGTTGTGGTTGACTAAATACTTTGATTAGTCAACGTACTCGCTTTGATTCACGAATCAAACGAATACACTCGGAACATCTCATTGCCGTGTCGAATAATTCTTGTCCTTGATTTCGTTTTCCCGATTTAAACTATCCAAGATTTGAACACCACATCAAACTCTATCGTACTCGTTTCTACTTCCAACATGCCCTATCATCTTGGCTAGTCTTAACAGATAACACTCGGTACTTGACAAGGTATGTTATCACGAATGGGAGGAACCATGAGTGACCATGCAAAGCAAATTAGGATCACGGGTGCACACGTAATTGTAATTTGTCGTGCATGAGAATTCTGGTAACTCTATTAGGTGATAACGGTCATAGTCAGTACAAATCTTCGTTTCTATACTTGGAGACATAAGGTCTCCATCATTAAACATATAGTGCTTATATGCTTGGAGTTTACTTGTTACTATATACTACTATTGGAATACTAATGGACATAAGGACATTACACGAACCATGCTTGATGAGTGGTTGACAATACTATGATGTTAACTTGGGGTAAGTAGAGCTAGGGTGACCATGCAAGGTAAATTACCATTACGGGTGCACACGAAATTGCAATTTGCACTGCATGAGAAGCCTGGCAAATCTTACCATGAGGTAACAGTCAGGAGTATCACAAGTTCTCTATTCTATACCCTAGGGTGCTAGGATCATAATTCTAGTAAGGCCTTGTTAAGGGTAACAAAACATTACTGACACTTACTATTACTTAAGTCCTGTCCTACTTAGAGCCTTCATGGTATTTCCAATCATTTTAAGATACATACCTCCACTTAGTATTTCGGTAACTGAGGAACTGATTGAATACTTAGAATGGACGTGAACTACAGGAAATATAGAAGAGTGATGAAACTCATTGTACATATTCTTTGGGATGATGCTAAGGAAAATTAGGATGTCGTGTAACCGGTTTAAGCACATTCTTAGTATACAGTAATGCTTATATATAGGGTTATTGAGGTGAGGTCAAAGCCTTGGTGATTGAGTACTATTACTTAAGGAATGAAATGCAAAAGTTAGAATTGTAATTCTAAGATCGTGCAATGATAGAATTAGGTCATGCTCTTTATACTGACAAACTCCATGAATTGACAAAGCTGATGTCATACCTTATGACATTAGACCAGATAGAATTAAGAAGGACACTGGGAAAATCTAGTGAGTAGTAGAAAGAAGTTGGAGGGTCGAACAAGCAATCTAGCGGTAAGGTAGACAAGAATGCTAATGTTGTGAACCTAGCTATGTTGGTTAATACGATTAAGCTAACATGCGTTAAACAGGGACATTAAGAAGGTTGGAGTTCCGACCATTACCATAAGTGTGCCCTAGGTCGATTAGGACCCCAAGACAAGTTAGAAACAATCAGAATTAGGAAATGGCTATAGCTAGAAAGTAAGAACAGTTAAATTATGGAAATAAAGGTCATATAAGACAAGGTAATACATCACGAGGTCATACCTTTACAAGACTAAATGTTGTTACATGTACGTACCTTATCATCAATAGCTACACATCTATTTGATACCAAGGTTGATAATAGCTTTGATTCTTCTGGAATTATTCTTTAACTTAGCATTAACCCTAGTCGCTTAGAAATTATTTACTCGGTTAAAGTGACCAGTGGTAATAATTAGAGGATACACAAAAATACACGAAGATTGTGTCTTTGACATAGACTTCATATCGTATGAATTGGTTATCGAAGCATGAAACCAAGATAGACCATCAGGAGAAGGTGATTTGATGAACAGCTTTGACGAACCAGTAGAGATTATGGATCTATAAGTCAAAACCGTAAAACGTAGCAAGATCCCTATTGCGTGTGTTAGGTGGAATTCAAAGCGTGAACCAGAGTTTACCTGGGAACGCGAGGACCAAATGAAGAAGAAGTACCCACAACTATTCAACAATCAGACACATACTTATTAAGGTATCATTCTGAGATACTTTTCTTTCAATGTCGATACGAAATTCCCTTCAACAAGGGGATGATGTCACAACTCTCGAGACACCTGACGTTCTGTATTTTGAATTCGTTTTAGAAACCCTTGGAAAGCTTACTCCGGCTACGTTCCAGATAACTGATTAGTTTGCTCACTAGTCACTTGTTGACGTTCGTGTCCTAATTTTCGGGACGAAAATTCTTCCAACAAGGGGATAATGTGACAACCCGAATTTTTCGGTTAATATTATTTAAATTAACTTTCTCTGTTTATCATGAATTAATTCATTTTTACTATTTTGCAAGAATAATAATAATAATAATATTGTTTTATAAGAATTAAAAAGCTTAAGGGGTTAAAATGCAAATTTTAAAACTTATTTTAAAAGTTTTCTACATGAAATAATAACAAACAAAACCCCAGGGACCATTCTGTAAAATTTTAAAATAACAACTGCTGTCTCTCTCCTCTCTCGCGTTTTTCCGACCACCGCCGGCCACCTTCTCCGGCGGCTCCGGCGACCCCCCAAACATCCAAAACACTCGATGTTGACTCAATTAAATGCTACCGACAAACTCGTAAGGATGATTCGAACCTGTTCCACCACTTTGATTTGAATATTACAATCGATTAGGTGTGGTTTATCTACCTAACACACTCGGCCGACCCACTCACCAAAAACGCGCACTGAACATTAACAATTATCAAATTGAGGGCGCACTGATGATCGTTTAACCATATATAAACTTCCTTCGAGTTCCATTTGAGCTAAAAACACACAAACGAATCAATTCAATTCATCTTCTTCTTTCGGACCTGCAACATACCCGAAAGCTATCTTCCAAGCGATTTTAACACCAATTGATTGAAGGCTTTGAATCAAGATCATTAGTGGAAGCTTCACACAACTTTAATTCGATTATCATCAACAATTTCCACTCGAACAGATTCTGTCAAAGCTACGGCTTGTTCTTGTTGAATTTATACTTCATCAAGTAAGTTAAACACATAAACATACTCGATTTAACATGGGGAATCAAAGCCCTATGATTCTAGATGTTAACAAACTCGAATTGATTGTCAATTTGATTCAAGAACGAATTAGGGTTCTATGATTTGGGGGAAAGGGAATTGAATGGGTTAAAAGAAAATAAAAACCAGAATAACCGCGGCTGTGAGCCTTGGTTTACTGGTTTGTGCATGGGAGTATGGACAAGAGGTCGCGGGTTCGAACCCGGCCTCCAACACCTATTTTTTTAAAAGCCTTTTACACCTTTTAAAAATCCAGAAAAATTCCTAAAAATTAAAAATATAATTTTTATAAACTTTGTCTGTTCAGAAAGTTATTAAATTATTTTCTGGAAATTTATTTCTTTAAAAACCTTAATTATTTATATTTTAATAAATAATACAAATGTTATAAATGATCATTTTTATAAAAATGGACCTTAAATAATAATCATCAAGTTATTAATAGAGATTATATACTTTAATTATGGATTTATTATATTAAATGAAGGAATTATATTTAATAAATTACACAAATTATTTACAAATACGAATATTATCATTTTATTTAAATTATGTATTAAAACCCCCAAATATCAAATGAAACCCTAAACCTCGATTTAACGTTAATCGTATTATTAAACTTAAATATTGTAACAAATATATATAATCGACACCGAACCGATTTGTGAGACACGAAACCGTACAGTTATTATACTTATAATTAATAATTGATATTAATTATATATATATATATATACTGAATGAAACACAGGTTAATTGGAAACCCGATCCTTTGTGTTTACAATTACTTGTTGCTCTACACTCGAGGTGAGTTTCACGGCCCCTTTTTACTTTCTTTCCTTTTTTGGGGGAGAAAACATGCAAACATATTTTATGAATGGTTGCCAGTATTATTGATATCGCCTGTTACGTTAGTGTAAACACACAAACATGTCCTGACACGCTCGAACCGTTAGTAATGGGATTAGCGAGGTAATACTGAGTAGTACTACTGGGTCTGACAAACCCCGCCGGGGCTAGTCACGCTAGCTTGATTGGAGGTCAAACGGGTGCATTATTGACCTAACATACGATTGCCACGGTCGGTTAAGACGTGGAACACAACGATTGCCACGGTCGGTTAAGACGTGGTGGAAACACAATAGGACGTAAACAGTCAGCTTCGGTTCGAAACACTAAGTAACATGATTATAGGCTAGCTACCTATCGATATGCGTTAATTACTAAACCATTCGGACAGTCAAACAGTTATAAACAGTCGAACAGTTACAACCAGTTGAACAGTTTCATACAGTCGAACAGTTATAAACATTTATTCTGTGATAAAACCTGTGAACTCACCAACTTTATGTTGACACATTTTAGCATGTTTTCTCAGGTCACAAAAACGCACAAGGATAAGAACTCAACTAGGATGCATTCATGGCATACATCATAACTCAACTGATCTATTTGGTTAAACATTATTGATTCTTATGGTTGAAACGCTTGTTGAAACGATTCACTGTTGATTTCTACTTTTGAAACGCTTCTGCAAATCTGAAACACTCATGATTGATTTAAAAGTCAAATTACTTAATGTGATGTTTTGTAATTACAATGTCTGGTGTAACTAATGCTATCTGAGATCCTGGTGTGTCACACGCCTGACGGTAAAACCCCGTTAGCGGATTTTGAGGGTGTGACAGATTGGTATCAGAGCATTAGTTATAGCGAACTAAAATAGACTTGCATCTCATTTGCATTGCATTTTAGACTATAACTGGATTTGCATTAGTTACACACATAGATTTCTAAGCTATGTTTACTTAATCTGGATGCTTGAAAACTTTTAATGTCATAATAAATACTTAAAGTATATAATTAATTCTGAGAATATCATAGATATAGTATTAAATTCTAGTCTACAGAATGTGTAATGTTCATAATTTTTAGAATTATATAACTATTTTTTTAAATATTAAGATTATTGTAAAATTTACAGAATCTGATTTGATCCAAGTTGGACCTTGAAATATTTATATCATGTTTTATGTTATATAATAAGCTGTCTGTAAAATATTTAGAATTTATCAATTACAGAAGCTATTTTTAATTAATTATAGGAATATTGTAAAAATTACAGAAAACAATCTGTTTGGAGTTAGATATTATAAAAATTATAGGATATTACTAACTATTGAAATAATATTCTATGAATTTTTGGTGACTTTTGGATAACCGAAGGTAATTTTGATGATTTATGGAGACTTTGGACAAATTTATAAAGTAATTATGTATAATAAATTATTTGTTGGAAATTTTGGGATAACATTTCTAGATTACCTTATAGTTGAACTTCCAAAAGATACTTACATCTAAGGTTCTAAAAATTTTAAAGAAAATATTGTCTGATACTGTGAACTATTTTATAGGTTCAAGTTTGTAGACACGGTGAGTTTCATTGCCCCATTTTCGACCCTTTTGTTATTTATAAAGTTTTGGGGGAAAAAGCATACTGGTTACGTTGATGTATTATTTTGAAAATATTTTGATACTTACTGTCATTTGTGATACAACCATTAATTCGAATGAGGAACCGTCCGATAATATTAGTAGCGCTACTTAGGAGAATATTTGCACCAACAGGATGAGTGTTGCTGCTATTTTCCTGCACCTAACCGAATGAAGGTTGAGATGTAATATTATCTGATTTTGTAAATTATTTCGTGACAGTATGATTATGTTGTGAGCAGGTTTGGTTGTAATTGGTGCATCAACAAAATGTTTTGTTTGGATACAAACCTATGTTTCTCACCAACGTTTTGTTAACTGGTTTAAGTATGCTTTTTCAGGAAACAATGAGTAACTCTTTTGACTGTAGCTTTGAAGTACACAATGGTTGGGGTGAAGTAATCGGGAGGGTATGTGTCACGTTAACCGTCAACATCGTTGATGGTAGTGTGTACGTTGACGCACACTTCCACCGATTCTGAACACATGCTGTAGTCCAGTTGTAGTAAAATTACATCTAATTTTGAAAACTATGTATAATATGTAATCCCAAATATTATAAATAAAAGCATGTCTTATGTTGTGTTTTTATGTATGTGTATTTATCGGGCTACTTCGCTATAATTAATGTACTCTGATAAAGCAAGCCACACTCGAACCACATTTCACGCTTCCGCTGGGATGTGACAGGTTGGTATCAGAGCCAATGGTTATAGGGAATTAGATATCTTAAATATCTAGACTATAACCATAAGCTCAAAAATATACTAAGAATTATTTTTAAGATTTTATGTGGAATATGTGAGTTATGTGAAATTCTGTGATTTTATGATTAAGATTCTAACAAAATTTCAATAGTATGTGACTAACCATTTTGTGAAATATTATTAAGAAATTCGTACAGATATGAATTCAGATAGTTACCACTATGAGACCGATCCTTCCGAATGTCCAGACCATAGCAACTTTAAGGAAATAACTCCTGAACCAGAACCCCAACAAGCTATGGAAATTCCTCGACTGGAAAAGGAATCAAAATTTTATGTTCGACGTGCACCAGTACACGTGGGAGGATATACAATTAAGACTCCTAGGAAAAAGATACAACGTGGGCACAAGTTTAGAACTAACCAAGCTGAGGATCTAGAAATACAACCTTCTGATTCGTTTAAAGGTAAAAATAAGGGCACTAAAAGACAAGAGTTGGATCAGGTGAAGACAGCTCGACAAACTCTTAGAAAACTTAAGAAAATACAACTAGGAATCTGGAAAATCCAGAAGGACATCAAAAAGCTCAAGACACCCAAGAAAAGTATCTTCACAAGGATCTGGAAATGGATTCGCAGGGACTAGAAGACTGTAGACTAACCTATTCAAATAAAACGGAATAAGAACTTAACTGATATATGTACTTTTGTGTTAAAGTATTTATTTGTTATGTGTTAAATGATTTTGTGTTAGAATATCTATTTGTGATACTAATGTTAAAATTCACTATAGTAAATCATGCCACCAAAAAGAAACACTCAGCCTGTCCGGAGAACAGCTCGAGTGGGATGACCCAAAACCAGACTTGGGGAAGAAACGCCCATAAACGCTGATACAAGTGAGAATGATAGGATTTCTCAGATAGTAGCTCAGCAAATAGAAGCTACCCTACCTACCTTAATAACCCAACTCCAGCAAAATCTAAATTCTGGAACCACTACACATCCATTAGCAAGGCATGAAAATATTATCCCAGAAGAACGACAGGAAGAGGAGATTCTGAATAGAGTCTCAAAGGGATATTCTTACAAAACCTTCATGTGTTGCAGACCCCGGGAATTTGATTGAAAGGTGGAGCTGTAAAAGCTTTGAGATGGCTAGATGAAATGGAAGGAGTTTTGGAAATCAGTAACTGTGGTGAAAACTTCAAGACACTATTTGCTTCACATTCCTTAAAGGGGAAGCACAATCCTGGTGGAAAATGGAGATACACACTAGGGGTAGGAATGTTATGAATGGGATGAGTTGGGAGGAATTTAGAAATCTAGTAATAGAAAAATACTGCCCTTATAATGAGATAGAAAAACTAGAGGATGAATTCTTAGCACTAGAAATGAAAGGAACTGCACACCGGGAATATACTGATAGGTATAATGAACTATCTAGGTTAGTACCACATCTGATAACCCCGGAATCAAAAAGAATAGGAAGGTATATTTGGGGATTAGTGCCACAAATAAGAGGATTAGTAAAATCTGCAAGAGCCAAAACCTTCCAAGAAGCAGTAATCTTGCCAGGAAGTTTGACAGATGAGATGATCAGAAATGGATCATTAAGTCACCCACAGGTACGAGAGAAAATGAAATGGACTGAAAACCACTCTGGAAGAAGATTTGGAGAAAGCTCCCAGAAAAGAGTAACCCGACCTCCACCAAGAAACTTCTTGGGAACAGCTCAGGGGAAGAAAGTGGATAAACCACCACAGTGTAATATCTGCCAAAGGTATCATACAGGAAACTAGGACAGTGGTTTGCTACAACTACAAAAAGAAGGGACACATTTCTCGAGACTGCAAAAACCCTACCAACCCTAAAACTGTCTACTTTCAGTGTGGAAGTGAAAACCATTTTCGTAATGAGTGTCCACAACGAAAGGGCAAGGCTCCAGCTAACCAGAACAGCCCCCGTGGAAGGGCTTTTGTGATACAAGCTGACGAAGCTCGTCATGAACCAGAAGTAGTCACGGGTACGTTCCTTATCAATAACCAGTACGCTAAAGTATTATTTGATAAAGGGGCAACTCGTAGTTTTGTTTCACATACTTTTAGACCATCATTTAGTTTAACATCTGAGAAATTAAGTGACAACTATATGATAGAATTAGCTGATGGTAAAATAATAGAAGCTGATGAAATCATTCCTAATTGCATTCTGAATTTAGATGAATATTATTTTGATATAAATCTGATACCTATTAAGTTAGGAGGATTTGATATCATAGTAGGAATGGATTGGTTGAGTAAAAATTATGCTGAAATCATTTGTGATAAGAAAATGATAAAGATTCCTTTGATTAAGGAAGACAAAACTCTCTGCATATATGGTGATAGACTAAACAATATTGTGAAACTGATTTCTTGTGAAAAAGCACAAAAATGCCTCAATAAGAAATGTTTAGCTTTCTTGGCTCATGTAGTTGATGCAAAGCTTGATAAGGGAATTTTGGAAAGTGTTTCTGTTATAAATGAGTACTCTGATGTCTTTCCTGATGAATTACCTGGATAACCACCCCCTCGTCAGGTCGAATTTAAAATAGAATTAATACCAGGAACAGCCCCTATTGCCAAAGCACCTTATCGTTTAGCACCAACTGAAATGAAAGAACTTATGACTCAATTACAGGAATTATTAGATAAGGGATTTATACGTCCTAGTGTATCACCATGGGGAGCACCAGTTCTCTTTGTCAAAAAGAAAGATGGAACTTTTAGGATGTGTATCGATTATAGAGAACTCAATAAGGTTACCATAAAGAATAGGTATCATCTCCCTAGGATTGATGATTTGTTTGACCAATTACAGGGATCTAGTTATTTCTCGAAAATAGATTTAAGATCTGGATATCATCAATTAAGAGTACAGGAAGATGATATTTCTAAAACTGCATTCAGAACTAGGTATGGACATTATGAATTTCTTGTAATGCCATTTGGGTTAACCAATACTCCAGCAGTATTTATGGATTTAGTGAATAGAGTATGTAAATCATATTTGGGTAAATTTGTTATAGTCTTTATAGATGATATTCTGATCTATTCTAAAAATAAGGAAGACCACGAACAACACCTGAGGTTAACTTTGGAATTACTTCAAAAGGAAAAGTTATATGCAAAATTCTCAAAATGTGAATTTTGGAAAAGAGAAGTACAATTTCTAGGACATGTAGTTAACTAGAATGGGATTCAGGTTGATCCAAGAGAGATTGAAGCAGTTAAGAAATGGGAAATTCCAAAAACCCCAACTGAAATACGACAATTCTTAGGTTTAGCAGGATATTACAGAAGATTTATAGAAAACTTCTTAAGAATAGCTCAACCATTGACAGAATTGACCCAAAAAGATAGAAAGTATGTATGGGGAATAAACAAAATGAAGCATTTAAACTCCTCAAAAGTAAGTTATGTAGTGCACCCATATTAGCTTTACCAGAAGGAACAGATAATTTCATAGTGTATTGTGATGCATCTCGTCAAGGTTTTGGATGTGTTTTAATGCAAAAAGAGAAAGTAATTGCATATGCATCCAGACAACTTAGAGGCAGTGAAAAGAATTATACCACCCATGATCTAGAATTAGGAGCTGTAGTATTTGCACTAAAAATTTGGAGATATTATCTATATGGGACTATGTGTATAATATATACGGATCATAAAAGTCTATAACATATTTTTGACCAGAAAATGTTAAATATGAGACAGAGAAGATGGGTAGAATTACTAAGTGATTACGACTGTGAAATTAAGTATCATCCCGGTAAGGCAAATGTAGTTGTTGATGCTTTAAGTAGGAAAGAAAGAACCAAGCCTTTACGGGTACGTGCTATGAGAATGGAACTACGTTCAGATTTGTCAAGTCAAATCCGGGAGGCTCAACAAAAAGATATGCTAAAATTAAAAGGACAATTAAAAGACGTGAAAGAGGAAACAGATGGAATTCTGAGATTTAAAGGAAGAATCCGGATACCCGACAACAACATGATTAGAATAACTATACTGCAAGAAGCTCAAAAGTCAAGATACTCTGTGCATCCAGGAAATAATAAAATGTACAAGGACTTAAAAAGCCAATACTGGTGGCCAGGCATGAAGAGATCAGTCGGAGAATTTGTGGAACAGTGTGATGTCTGCTCAAGAATAAAAGCTGAATATCAAAAACCTTCAGGATACCTGCAGCAACCAGAAATTCTAGAATGGAAATGGGATCAAATTACAATGGGCTTCATAACTAAGCTACCCAGGGTCAAGAATGGATACGACACTATTTGGGTTATAGTGGATAGACTAACTAAGTCAGCTCATTTCTTACCTATACGAGAAGATTATAAGATTGAGAAATTAGCAAGAATCTACATAAAAGAAATTGTGTCCAGACATGGAATACCTGTATCCATTATATCAGATAGAGATAGTAGATTTACTTCTAGATTCTAGCAAACTTTACAAAAAGCCTTAGGAACTCAAGTAAATTTAAGTATAGCCTATCATCCACAGACTGTTGGACAAAGTGAAAGAACAATACAAACCCTAGAAGATATGCTAAGAGCTTGTGTTATAGACTTTGGTGGAAATTGGGACGGTCACTTACCACTAATAGAATTTTCATATAATAACAGTTATCATTCTAGTATTGGGTTAGCTCCATTTGAAGCTCTGTATGGAAGAAAATGTAGATCACCTCTATGTTGGAATGAAATAGGTGATAGACAACTCACAGGTCCTGAACTAATCCAAGAAACCACAAATAAGATCACTGAGATTAAAAACAGGTTGAAAGCAGCTCGTGATTGACAGAAAAGTTATGCGGACAAATGAAGAAAACCATTGGAATTTCAAATTGGAGACAAAGTCTATCCGAAGATATCTCCCTCTAAAGGAATCTTTCGGTTTGGAAAATCCAGTAAGCTAAACCCTAGATACATTGGTCCATTCAAGATCATTGATAGAACTGGTCCAGTAGCATATAAGTTGGAAATACCTCAAGAATTAAGTGAAGTACACAATACCTTTCATGTGTCAAACCTCAAGAAATGCCTAACCAATGAAACCTTAGAAGTACCAATTCAAGAAATCAAGATAGATAAGAAACTGCATTTTGTGGAAGAACCAATAGCCGTTGTGGGAAAAGAAACAAAGAAGTTAAGGAAGAATAGAATTCCCATAGTAAAAATTAAGTGAAATGCAAAGAGATGACCAGAATACACCTGGGAAAGAAAAGATGAAATCAAGAAGAAATACCCCCACCTATTCTGAAATAATAATTATTTTCTAAATCACACTTCAAAGAATTTCGGGACGAAATTCTTTTAACGAGGGGAGAATGTGACAACCCAAAAAATTTTATTATAATATTACGATTATATTTAAATTAATATTATGTCTAGTATATATATAATGTGCGTATGCATGTTTGCATGCATGCATATATATTAGAATTTACGTATGCATGTATGTATATATGTCATAAAATCACACATACATGTATATATGCCAAAATTTTACGTATGCATGCTTGTATACATATATGTATATGAAAATTTTAAAGGGTACACGTATATATATAATGGAAGAATGCATGTTTATATACATGGAAAAGTTTTGTATATTTGTATACATGTACGTTTAGCATGTACATATATGTTTACTTAATTGTACGTATAGTATATTATAAATCCATATATATGTATATACACATTAAGAAAATCAAGTATATATGTTTTGCATGTATATATATGTATAATCTATTTATATAAAGCCCACTTATGCATATATCTATGAATACATCTATATATATATACACATACTAAAAATGAAATAAACATAACTAAATCAAAACTTTAACTAAAAACTTAAAACTAACACCCAAAACCACCATACCACCCGAAACCACCATACCACCCGAAACCACCACTATACCACCCGAAACCACCACCATACCACCCGAAACCACCACCATACCACCCGATTAATACCACCATCTTGCCACCTCGCGTTCATACCATCAAACCCCACCACACCACCCTAATCATTAGGGATATTATGGCAAATTCTCGGTAACTTCTTGGACACCAAGATCACCACAAACCTCCACCACATCACCATAATTATTACTAGGGGGCAAGGTGTCATACTCTTGGTTGAAGGCCCCTAGAACCCGCCACCTCTCTCTTGAGTCACCAAAGCTAGGTACTAGGCTATAATTGCCTAGGCCTCGGTCAAGCCACATAAAGAACACCACCCAAGCACCATTTCAATCACCATCCAAACCTCTTGCTCTCTATTGGGAATCCTTTGAACATCACCTTCCAACAACCGCAACCATCACCTCCAAAGTTTCATCACCATCACACCGCGGTCATCACCACCTTTGCTCCACTCTCTCTCGGCTTTCACACAACAATCAACAACCATACCACTCCACCATCATCAACCGTAGTCATCTTCACATCACTACCCGTAGCCATCACCACCACCTCTGTCTCTCCCTCTCATTCTCGGTTCCCACATAACAACCACACCACCATCAAATAACACCACCGTCACCCGTAACCATATACCCACACCACCATCACCATAACTATAACCATCATCATTCATCACCTCCACGACTTTTCTCTCGGATTCAAGAAGAAGGAATACCATCAAAATCATCATCCACAAGGTTATAAATATTTTAAAAACCTAATGTTACATATGTGTTACAAAAACACATATATAGTTAGTTTTGGTATTAACACACCAAAACCAACCTTGGAAGTATTTTAAGTTCCTTAATCATAAGTAATAACTTACAAAAATTTAGAAAACTTGTGATAAAGGAAATATTTTGATTTACAAAGATTAAATCTTGAAATTATTAAAGAAAATTTAGTAAAATATTAAACAAATTCAATTGTGGGAATAAACGTTGAAAAATCTTTTTTTATATACTGAAATAGTATTCTGGAAATTTTGGTAAAATTATGATAAATGGAACAATTTATACAAATTATTTTAATAATGAAAATAGAGAAAATATCAAAAATATAAATAAATTTGGGAAAATTCAAGAAAAATCTGAGAATTATTTTTTTGAAGTATAAAAGTCTTTGGAATTATTTCAGAATTTATTTCCGTATTATAAGTAAGATACGAATTTTTATGTTTTCTGCAATAGAAAAATCATAATAAATACTTAAAGTATATAATAAACTATGAGAAAATCCTAGATATAGTATTAAATTCTATTCTACAGAATGTGTAATTTTCATAATTTTTAGAATTATATAACTATTTTTTTTAAATATTAGGATTATTGTAAAATTTACAGAATCTGATTTGATCCAATTTGGATGTTGAAATATTTATATTATGTTTTGTGTTATATAATAAACTGTATGTAAAATATTTAGAATTTATCAATTACAGAAGCTATTTTTAATCAATTATAGGAATATTGTAAAAATTACAAAAAACAATCTGTTTGGAGTTAGATATTATAAAAATTATGAGATATTACTAACTGTTGAAATAATATTCTATGAATTTGTGGTGATTTTTGGATAACTGAAGGTAATTTTGATGATTTATGGAGTCTTTGGACAAATTTATAAAGTAATTATGTATAATAGATTATTTGTTGGAAATTTTGTGATAAAATTTCTAGATTACCTTATAGCTAAACTTCTAAAAGATACTTACATCTGAGGTTCTAAAATTTTAAAGAAAATATTATCTGATACTGTGAACTATTTTATAGGTTCAAGTTTGTAGACACGGTGAGTTTCATAGCCCCATTTTCGACCCTTTTGGTATTTATAAAGTTTTGGGGGAAAAAGCAAACTGGTTACGTTGATGTATTATTTTGAAAATATTTTGATACTTACTGTCATTTGTGATATAACCATTAATTCGAATGAGAAACAGTCAGATAATATTAGTAGCGCTACTTAGGAGAATATTTGCACCAACAGGATTAGTGTTGCTGCTATTTTCTTGCACCTAATCGAATGAGGGTTGAGATGTAATATTATCTGATTTTGTGAATTATTTCGTGATAGTATGATTATGTTGTGATTAGGTTTGGTTGTAATTGGTGCATCAACAAAATGTTTTGTTTGGATATAAACCTATGTTTCTCACCAACGTTTTGTTGACTGGTTTAAGTATGCTTTTTCAGGAAACAATGAGTAACTCTTTTGACTGTAGCTTTGAAGTACACAATGGTTGGGGTGAAGTAATCGGGAGGGTATGTGTCATGTTAACCATCAACATCGTTGATGGTAGTGTGTACGTTGACGCACACTTTCACCGATTCTGAAGACATGCTGTAGTCTAGTTGTAGTAAAATTACATCTAATTTTGAAAACTATATATAAGATGTAATCCCAAATATTATAAATAAAAGCATGTCTTATGTTGTGTTTTTATGTATGTGTATTTATCGTGCTACTTCGCTATAATTAATGTACTCTGATAAAGCAAGTCACACCCGAACCACATTTCACGCTTCTGCCAGGATGTGACATTAGACTTACCCATTTTGAATGCTATGATTACAAAGGCATATATGGAAGCCATGGTGTTTGGTCCTTAGGAGTTTTATGCTAAAATTAAGAAAATGAGAAAGGTGTCATTTTGAATGCAATGGTTACAAAGGCATATATGGAAGCCATGGTGTTTGGTCCTTAGGAGGTTTATGCTAAAATTAAGAAAAGGAGAAAGATGTCATTTTGAATGCAATGGTTACAAAGGCATATATGGAAGCCATGGTGTTTGGTCCTTGGGAGGTTTATGCTAAAATTAAGAAAAGGAGAAAGGTGCTATCAAATAATAAAGAGAATTGAAGAAGTTGCAGGAATCAAGCCAAAAGTTGTTTTTAGAAAAAAAGGTTGTTGAGTTATAACGCAAAGCCAAAGATGCCACACTCTCGCCAAATGAGCTTCAAAAAAGACTTATTGCAAAAAGGCGTTGTATGAATTGGAAAGCATGAGTCTAAGAAACATGAAACAAAAATCTAGAATCAAGTGCTTGCTTGACGGAGACGAAAACTATTGGATTTTTCATAGGTACATTAATTCAAATATAAAAGGATTAAGGGTTAATGGTTAATGATCAATGGTATTTGGTATGCAGAACCATCTCTCATGAAGTAGTAGGTGTTTAATCATTTTTTGTCCCTGTATTTAGAAACTTCTAGTCCCCACCCATGTTTTCTTTCCTTAACTTTTTCCTGACTTTAGGAGATTAATGCTTTGTCACTTTGTGCTCCTTTTTCAAGAAGTGAGATTATGGAAGCTGTTGGGATAATGGTAGGGCTAAAGCCCTCGGTCCCAATGGTTTCAATCTTTATTAAAGACTTGTGGAACCTTTTTGAGGATGACATGTGCTCCATCATGTATTATTATCATGCTAGTGGGCTATTAGCATTTGATGTAACAGGCTTCATTATGCTAATCCCAAAAGTGGGTGACTTGTAGTTTATTTTTGTTTATCGACTAATTAGTGTTATAGGGTGTTAAACAAGATCTTTTCAAAGAATTGGCGAATGGGCTAAAAAGGGTGATTGGTTAGGTGGTTAGTGATCAATAATCTGCTTTCATCTCAGGTAGAAATATTCTAGAGGAACTGCTCATCGTGAGTGAATGTTTGGTGCGGATAAAAGTTTATAAAAAGCATTTATGTTCAAGATTGACGTTGAGAAAGTTTATGGCATGGTTAACTAGGATTTCCTTGATTCTGTCATGCATCAAATGGAGGTTCCTCGTTTGTGTAGGTTTTTGATTCGTAACTGCCACTATTACGAATCATGCGTCAATTATCATCAACAGTTCTCCTACTAGGGAATTTGTTGTGTCAAGATATTTGCACCAACGTGATCCAATCTCTTCATTTTTCTTCATTATTGGAACGGTTTCCTTACATGTCCTGGTAAATACGCCTATCAATATTAGGGTTTTGCATGGTCTTCGGCCGCCAAATAATTGTCCTATCTTATCCCATTTGTTGTATGCTAATGATGCACTGATCCTTCGTGTGTGTTTGGTCTTAAACGCCAAGAACTTGGCAAGAGTGCTAAGGTGTTTCTAACTAGCATTAGACTTTAGGATTAATTTTCACTAGAGCAATGTGTATGGGACTATGGTAGATTTTCATGATTTGTTACTACTTACAAGCAACCTCCACTATATGGCTAGAAGTTTCCCTTTACTTATCTTGCGGTCCCTGTTGGTACTAATATGAATAGAGTTAAAACTTAGAGTCACGTATATGATAAACTCAAAGTCGATATCGCCGTGGAAATCTAAATCCCTATCTTTTGACGGAAGACTAACGTTGGTCAAGGCGGTCCTAGGGAGTCTTCATCTTTACTACGTGTCGCTCTTTAAAGCTCATTTCTCAAGTCATCCAAATGATGGAACATGTTAGCTGTGAGTGCCTATAGGGAGGTTCCCATTCTTCCTTAAAAATCAATTGGGTTTCTTGGGAGAAGGTAATAGCGCCAAAATCGCTTGGTGGGCTTAGGGTATCGAGAATCAGGGAGTTGAATCTGGCATTGTTAGCTACATGGTGTTAGAAATTCAAAGTTGATTATAAGGCTTTTTAGGTCTTAGTATGAAAGCGATTCATTATCAACCTCGAAAACATGTCTCTTTTCCCTCAAATGCTAAGATTATAGGAGTTTGGAAATGCAATACAAGTATGAATAAAGAGCTTATCAAGGAAAACATTATGTTGAATAATCTCATAAAAAGATGTATGGGCACTAGAAAACAACAAACAAACATACCCAGTGTATCCCGTTTAATAGCAGGGTCTGGGAGGGGTAGATGGTGGCAAGTCTTTCCTCTATCTTGGGAGATAGAGAGACCGCTTCCAGAAAGACCCCCGACTCAGTAACAATAGCAATAGCCAACATAATATATATCATACAACACCACGGAAACACATAAGGAGATAGAAATAGCATGCACCAAATAAGCGACAAGTTTCATCTATACATGGTAGAAGTCTAATAGCTATACATCAGGCGTGCCGTTTACTCTTCCTACCTACAGAACCCACTAGAAGTCCTTAATTTTAATTCTACGCCTCCACGCACTCCTATCCTCGATCATGTGCTCAGAGAGGTGCAACTCTACCATATCTCGCCTAATTATCTCGTCCCATGTCAACCTCGGTCTTCCTCTACTCCTCCTACCCTCTAAGGTGATATTCTCTACTGCTCTAACCGGCGCCTGTATCAGTCTCCTCTTCACGTGACCGAACCATCTTAATCTTTCTTCTCGTATTTACCCGTGATATAAGCCACCTGTAGCCTCTGTCGAAACACGTCATTCCTTATCCGATCTAGTCTTGTTTGTCCACACATCCATCTCAGCATTCGTATTTTCGTGATCTCTATTTGTCTCTCATGCGATTTCTATATTGCCCAACAGTCTGTTCCGTATAGCATAGCTGGGCGTACTGCCACTCTGTATAGTTTTCCCTTTAGTTTTACTGGAAACCTCTTATCACATAAAATCCCTGATGCTGCTCTCCACTTGTACCATCCTGATTGGACACGGTGTGCTACATCGCTGTGTATCTCTCCATCTTCCTGTACGTACGATCCCAGGTATTTGAACCTAGAGGTCTGTGGGACCGCCATACCCTGTATACTGATTTGTTTGTCCTCTTCAGTCTCACTACTAAAGTTACAATGCATGTATTCCGTCTTAGAGCGACTTATCCTTAAGCCTTTGCGCTCTAGTGCTGCTCTCCACTGTTCTAGTCTCTCGTTAAGCACCCTTTTAGATTCTGATATTAACACAATATCATCCGCAAACAGCATGCACCACGGGACTGGCTCCCGTATATACTTGGTCATCTCATCCAACTCTACTGTGAAGAGAAATGGGCTTAATGTCGATCCTTGGTGGAGTCCCACTTCCACCGGGAAGCAGTCTGTGCCTCCGACTGGTGCTCGCACACATGTTTTTGCCCCGTCATACATATCTTTGATTATTCTGATATACCTCTCTGGTACCCCTCTAAGTCGAAGACTTTCCCAAATGAGTTGACGCGGAACACTATCATAGGCTTTTTCTAGGTCAATAAATACCATATGCAGGTCCCTTTTCTTTTCTCTATATTTCTCCATTACCCTCCTTATGACGTGTATGGTTTCTGTTGTAGAGCGTCCTGTCATAAATCCAAATTGGTTTACCGCTATATGAGTTTCGCGTCTAGTTCTTATGTCGATAACTCTTTCCCATAGTTTCATCGTGTGGCTCAAGAGCTTTATTCCCCTGTAGTTTGCGCAACATTGTACATCTCCTTTTTTCTTATATATAGGGACTATGACACTGCTTCTCCTCTGCTCCGGCATCTTCCCGGTCTTGAAGATAGTGTTGAATAGGTCTATTAGCCATTGCAGGCCCTCATCTCCGAGTCACTTCCACACTTCAATCGGTATGTTATGTGGCCCACCGCCTTAGCCCTTCCCATTTTCTTAAGAGCTCTCGCAACTTTGACGACTGTGATGCTTCTACAATAGCACTTGTTTTGTGTCGTTGTTTGAGTTGTTTGGTCGATCTCAGTTTGCTGATTAGGGTTCCTTAGGTTGAATAGGTCATCGAAGTAAGTTTTCCATCTCCCTTTGATGTCTTTCTCCTTACCAAGACCTTTCCATCCTCAGCCTTTATAAACTTCACCATTTTCAAGTCTTGTCTTCTACTTTCTCTTGCCTTGGCAATCTTAAACATGTCATGTTCTCCTTCTTTCATCTCTAATCGCTTGTACATCCTCTCACACGCTATGTTCTTTGCCTCTGACACAACCTTTTTCGCCTCATGTTTGGCCTCCTTGTATTTATCTTTTAAATCTGCTCGTTCTTCCTCATTATTACAGCGTAACAGCTCTTTAAAACTTTGTTGTTTAATTCTTATCTTCTCCTGTACATTTCCGTTCCACCACCAGGCTTCCTTATGACCGATTGTCCTGTTGTTATTACTCCAAGAGTTTTTTTAGCTGCTTGGATAACTCTAGTTGTCATGGCCTCCCATTTTGGTTTGCGTCTTCCTGTGGCCCAGTCTGGCTCATTGGTATGACCTTATCTCTAAAAGTGGTAATATTTTCATCTTTAAGCTGCCCCTATCTGATCGTAGGTCTAGTTCTCTTAGTTTGTTCGACAATTACTCTCTTGACGTGTATATCCGCCACCAACATATGATGCTGCGTCACTACCGTCTCGCCCGGGATTGCCTTACAGTCCTTCCAAGAGCTACGGTCTTCTCCCCTCATCAGCAAATAGTCTATCTGTGTGTGTCTTCCGCCGCTGCTAAACGTGATTAGGTGTGAGTCTCTTTTCTTAAAAACGAATTTATAATGCCTAGGTTATGTGCTAATGCAAAGTCAAGAAGCTCCTTCCCGACGTCGTTCCTAAGACCATACCCAAAGCCTCCATGCACCAACGGGAAGTGATCATTATACTTACCAATATGGCCATTAAAATCTCCTCCTATACATATATTTCTTCTTCAGGTATGTCTCCCATAACTTGGTCTAAACTCTCCCAGAACTTTTTTCTTTCCGCTTCCCATAATCCAACTTGTGGTGCATACGCACTAACTACTGCCACTACTACATCCTCTATTACTATTCGTAACAACATAAGTCTATCATCGTATCTTCTTACCTCTACTACATTATCTTGAAGTTCTTTAGCAACTAGGAAACCTACTCCATTTTTTGACCCTTCTGAACCTGAATACCATAGTTATAACCATTACACTCTTTTGCTCTCCTACCCCGCCTTCTAGTCTCCTAAAGATACGCTATATGCACTCTACGTCTTTTCAGTACATCTATTAACTCTAATAACTTACTAGATAGGGTTCCTACATTCCACGAAGCCATTCTTACGCTATAACCTTTTTTCCCTGTAGTTGCACTTCTCTTCACTGAACATGATCTCGATGCAGCATAATGGCTTCTACTATCTATAGTATCAGCCTATCCACCTTACTAGTACTGCACAAACAAACTGCAGTCCCACAACCGAGGTAGCCAACACAAAGGTAGCGCACAATCAAATCAAGGAAACAAAAACAACAAATTGCAAGCAAGTAGCAATAGCACAGAAAATAGGGGATGACTCTCCCTGATTAACAGAAAAAAAACAACAAATCCCAAGCAAGCAGAATTCACACAGAAATAGGGGATGACTCTCCCTGTTAAAAACCAGGTGCTAGACCCCTAACCCAGCCAAACAATCTAAACGAAAATATATAAGTAAAGAAGACTAAGAGCAGATATGAAAACCCGAGATGGGATGATCTCACCAAATGTGTACCCCAGTTAGTGTTCTTCGATTAGGCTTTATCGAGGTGGGATGTGTACGGGCTGCGATGGGAGTGGTATTGGTTGGCGTGGACAGTCGGCTGGTGCTAGAGGGTTGAGGGTGGCTGTTGGGCGGCGGCTATGGTTGGTGGGTGGGTGGTGTCGGTTGTGGTGGCTGTGGTGGTTGGGTGGGTGGTGCGATGGGTTGCTATGAGGTGTACTGGCTGCTATAGGGTGGGGAGTGGGGAGGCGGAGAAGTGGCTAGCGGTGACGTCGGTTGTGGTGGCTGTAGTCGGTGGGTGGCTAGCGGTGAAGGTGGAGGTAGGGAATGTGGAGGTGGTAGCGGTGCTGGTAAGGTGGAGGAGGCAGCGATGCTGGTAGGGTGGTTGGGTGGTTGTGGTGGTGGTGTCTGTGACGGTGGGGGGCGGTGAAGGGGATGGTGCGTAGAAGGTGGGGGGGGGGGGTTTCGGTAACCGGTGATGGTGGTGACGGTGGTGACAGCTAGGGCTCCGGTGAAGAAGGTGAAGGGTAGTTGCAGCACCGCGAGTTGAAGGGGGTTGCAACACCGCGAGTGGTGGCGTAGAAGGTGAAGGGGAGTTGCTGCACTGCGAGTTGCAGGTGGCCGGTGATGGTGGTGACGGTTAGGGCTCCGGCGAGTTTCCGGTGGTCCGCCTGCTAGGGCTCGGCGAGTTTCCGGTGGCCGGTGGTGGCGGTGACTGGTGATGGTTAACGGTACTAATGTGTGGGCACTAGAGAAGATGTAAATTTTGGCTTGATAATTGGTGTGGGAATTCCCTTAAAGGATGCCCTTCCTGACATTTATTCTTAGAATCATTCAAATCATGTAGAGTATGTGATAGGTTGCTGAGCTTGCATCATGGGTCTCTTACGACATGGAGTTGGAATTAGTATCTACTTCAGTCGGTGAAATTTCCCAATTGCATTCCCTCAAGGCTTTGGTGGAAACAACTCACGGGCATCTGGGGGAAGACAAATAGGTAAGATTGGGGGATTTTCAAGAGGGTTTTAGTGAAATCCCTTAGAAACATCATTGCAACCAATCGGGCGTCTACAGTACGGGCCAACCTGAGTGGCTTTCTTTGCCCCATTAAAATTGAAGTGTTTTATATGGAGGCTGAGATTTAACAAAGTCCCAACCAAGAGGTTTCTAGTTGCTTTCTTCGTCGGCTTCTTTATGCCTTAACAACGTTGAATCAGCTAGTCACATTTTCTTGTTGTGTCCATTCACTTCTAAGGTATGTATTAGGATTTTTTGGCTATATGAAATGTTCCCATCCCACATTGGTGAGAGAATGAAAGCTTGGGAGGACTTCAAGCCTGTAAAAGAAGTCCAAGGCTTTGGTTTCAAAGTGCCTCAACCAAAAATACACTTGAAGTGTTTGGTTCTTTCTTTCTTTTCTAGTTCTCTTGTCTTAGAGTGTAGAAAGTTTTTAGTTAAACACTTTGGAGAGTGTGGGTGTAATTGGGCGGGGGGAGGCTTGAGAGATTAGTCTATGTGATTGTAATAATTTATCGCATAGTGGATCTTTCTCTCTGGAGGCCCGTGGTTTTTCTCCGGTTTTGGAGTTTCCACGTATATTCTTGTGTTCAGTAATATTTCTCTATTGTTAGCATTGGGAGGGTTGTTGGGGATCCTTGAGACTGCTTGTTTCCCAACAAGTGGTATCAGAGCTCCAGGTTTTGGGGGAGGTCTCGGTTTAGAAGGTTCGTAGTATGCTCTGTGGTTGCAGCTTAGTCTGATCTTCCACATCAGAAACAGGTTTTCGGTTGACTATTTTGTATACGATAGAATTATACAGGAGCCGGATATACGCATTTGTCCTGAGAAGGTTCTGGTTAGGAAAGACTTGGTACTTAAGTGTGTCCATTGTGACCCACCTCTCTTTCCTGGGAATCCTTTGTTGGGTAACTGCTTATAGGCTTGGTGTATATTTTCTAGTATACAATATTGTTTTTGAAGATACGGATACGATGTCGAAATACAGTCCCATGAGGTTCGACATAGAGAAATATGATGGAAGAATCAACTTTGGTTTGTGGCAAGTTCAATTCAAGGATGTGTTGATTCAATCTGGGTTACACAAGGCGTTGAAGGGGAAACCGACCCCTGTTTCAAGCAAGGATTCAAGCGGAACCAGTAAAGACGATGATGAAGAATGGGAAGATTTGGATTTGAGAGCAGCAAGTGCGATTCGTTTGTGTCTAGCAAAGAATGTTCTTGCAAATATGCATGGGATATCAACTGCAAAGGATTTGTGGGAGAAGCTTGGGCAGTTGTATCAAGGCAAAGGCATCTCAAATTAGTTGTATCTCAAGGAACAATTTCATACCCTTCGTATGGATGGAGATACAAAAATTTCAGATCATCTAAGTGTTCTTAATAATATCATGTCAGAACTGGAGGCTATTGGAGTAAAGGTTGAAGATGAGGATAAAGCACTAAGGCTCATATTATCTTTGACATCTTCCTATGAGCATATGAAGCCCATTCTGATGTATGGGAAAGAAACCCTGAAGTATGCGAATGTTACTGAGAAGCTATTGTCTGAAGAGAAAAGACTAGGAAGTAGCAGTCATACTTCGTCAGAAGGTACAGTTTTAATATGCAGGAATGGGAAGAAGAAGCACTCACAGAAGATTCCTGTATGCTGGAAGTGTGGACAGTCTGGGCATGTCAAGAGAAATTGTCCAGGTGGAGCAGATTCGGCTAGCAGCTCCAAGTCAGCTAACAATGTCTCCGTCGTTATTGACGGTGATGATTTCTTTTGAGGTTATGTCATCCCTATGGTATGCCCGCGCTACCATGAAAGGGGATGCAATTTTGTTAGCGGGTTCACGGATTTACACATGGGCATTGGGTTGGCATACATGCAAGATGTGTGGTGAAAAATTGATGTTGATGGCTAATAAACTTCCAGTATGCCAAGGGGGGAAGTTGCACCATAAATTTTCAGCAGGTTTTTCAACATGTGCCGAGAAGAAATTCTTAGAATGGTCTATTCTAAGTGGCTATACTCTTTTATGGTGGAGTATGATCGTCGGCTGAAGACGGTGTTACTTTAATGTGGTTGTTTTTCATATATCCAAGGTGGAGATTATTAGGATTTTTTGGCTATATGAAAATGTTCCCATCCCACATTGGTGCAAGGATGAAAGCTTGGGAGGACTTCAAGCCTATAAAAGAAGTCCAAGGTTTTGGTTTCAAAGTGCCCCAACAAAAAATACACTTGAAGTGTTTGGTTCTTTCTTTCTTTTCTAGTTCTTGTCTTAGAGTGTAGAAAGTTTTTAGTTAAACACTTTGGAGAGTGTGGGTGTAATTGGGCGGGGGGAGGCTTGAGAGATTAGTCTATGTGATTGTAACAATTTGTCGCATAGTGGATCTTTCTCTCTGGAGGCCCGTGGTTTTTCTCCGGTTTGGAGTTTCCACGTATATTCTTGTGTTCAGTTATATTTCTTTATTGTTAGCATTGGGAGGGTTGTTGGGGATCCTTGAGACCGCTTGTTTCCCAACAGTATGGTCGCATATTGTATCATGGTGTTGTAGCCTTTCGCATGATCAGGAACACAGTGACGATTTACTCTCGGCTCTCTTTGTAATCCCGGCTTCAGCAAAGCGAAAAAAGGCGGTGTATCTGGTGTTTTTTACCATTTTATGGTTACATGGAAGGCGGCAAATGTTTGCGTATTTCAATGCATAAGCCCAATGGTGTCTAGGGTCGTGGATGAGGTCAAGTATTACTCGTATTCAGGGATGAGGTATAGGGCAAAGGATGTAAACTTAATGTGACATAAGTGGTGTAATAGGTGGTGTTTTTTATTTTTTAGTGCAAGCAATTATGGATCTTACTATCTTAGCATCTTGCTATGATCTTGCTGTAATTTCTTGTTTCCAATAAAGTTTCCGTTCAAAAAAAAAATTTTTTTAAGCATGTTTGGATGAGAGAAAAATTCTAGGATGAGGACCTCATTGGAAGTGTTCACTCAGGCAATCAAATAAAAATCTTTAAGCTTCTCGTGAGTTGATAGGTGAGGTTGGAGTACATAAATTCGTTGCATTAACCCACATTCATGAGTATGGTATCCACTGCTATACCATGTATTTAATGCCTACTTCTGCTTAAACTTTGTGTTTCAATTCCATTAAATATTATGAGTTCATTATCCAAACAATCGCAGTAAACAGAAATCATCATACACAATTACAAATGTAATAAGATATAAGGTAGTACAAGTGTGACAAAACATTGCAAGTTTAAAGCTGAGCCAATTGGCGAATGTCCATCGGATAAGCATCCGAGGATGACTGGGCACTGTAAGATCTTCTACCTACGATCACATTCGCAGCTTCGCTAGGGTGAAAAGCGTCCCAAAAGAGATGCTCATTTCTATTCGGACAAGGTGCTTGACCAGGTAGACAAGTGATTTGCCCATTGTTCCTTCCTACTCCACAACATCCAGCATTTGTCACAGTGAAACCTATATATTTCCATTAAAAATAAAACAAATAAACCCTTGAATACTGAAAATATTTATTTAAATATTAAATAGTTAGTAATGAATCCTTCAATCTCACCGTATTTATCTAGAAGGAAACAATATTAAATGCGGATATAACTTAAGATATATACCGTAAGATTGAGGGCTATTGATCAAGTCTTGGAAGATGCCATAATTGTTGATGTATATGAATTTTGCATCTGGTAGTTCTCGGTTGAAGTTATCAACTAGAGATCTCAACAAGTTGTTGAATAATTGGTTTGCGGAGTTGATTTTTTCGACACAAGTAGATCCATCTTCGCTGTTTTGAGCCAATGCGTTTGGGCTACACCCGATCTGTCCTACGCCATTCAACACAAGTTTCCTTGCCCCATAGCCATACAATTCCTAAAAATCCCAAATTTAAGATTTTATAGCATCTACATCCAAACTAAAACCAAGAAACTATTAAACATTCTATGTAATTACTATTTTGGTTTAAGCCCTCAGTTTCTATATATACATGTGTACATTGTGCATTGAGGACACAACATATTTAAACAACTATAGTATCATAGGCTTAGGATTCTTTAATTATACCTCGTTTCCTCTCTAAACATTAATTACATACGATGTTTATTACCATTTATTTATTAAGATAAAGTAGATTGGGAGCTGTTCTAAAAAAATGTACTACTTACTCGTATTAGCCCAGAATATTGTTCGATGAGAACAGAAGCATACTCCTCGGGTGTATACTGATTGCTAGTTTGGTAGTAAGTAGGCATGAAATAGTTATTAAGGTAATCGTTGCTTCCCAATCCGACTGAGTATATACACTGTCGTAGATAATTCGCTGCTGAATCTTCGTCCCCAAGTATATTCACCACTTGTGACACTGTATTTTTGTAATTGTTTACCTGCCCGCCAAAGCTAATTCGCGCACCCTATAAAATATTAAATCCGTCAACATATAAATGATTTGAGTTCTTCCTTATTTTGTGATATTTAGTTAATATTGTTTCAGGAACACATGTATGTAAAACATAAAAGAATTTGTACCAATTGTTGCCCAGTTTCGTCTCGGATTCCTGCTGCTGCTGATGCATAATTCACACCTCTAAGTATGTCGCGACCACCAGCGTTTGCATATGCTGGAATATAATCGTCGAAGCCCAGAAGCTCAGCTGCATATTAGAGAATTCTTAGATGAGTAACTAAATTTTATATATGATCATGTTAAAAATGTATATGTTACCGAGTATAAAAGATATAAGTTTCCTTTTGTGCGGTATTAAAGGAAGACATTGGTCTAATACAACAATAATGTTTCATCTCTTCTCCAAAAACATGATTTTAAACTTCTATTGACACAATCACATCTTAACATAGATATTTAGGTACTTTGATCTAATGGTTAATTTTGTCTAAGATTATAACTTCTCACATTATAAGTATATATCGAAATCTGGCTTTGTAAATCCTGGGAATTTGAATACCGATGGAGATTATACGCCAAGATACCTCAAAACTATAAAAAGATCTATATATCAAAAAATTGTTTAAAATTTGTAGATTATGATGGTCTCGATCATTGGTTGTTTGTAAACGTAACCCCTTAAACCGAATCGAACCGATAACGTAACCCCTTAAACCGAATCGAACCGATGAACTCAGGCGGGTTGAGATTTATACAACTCAGCTCGTTTCATGGTTCGTCGGTTAACAAACAGGGTCTAACGCCGTGGTTCACTATTTGAAACTTTTTATAGGTCCTTTAACATTATCTTTATTTAGAATGTATAGTTATGCATAGGTATAACATTTGTCTTACTATTAATTTTAATATAATCTAAACCATTTTAAAGTGAAAAAATAAAAGATAAAATTTGTCCATACCCCCCTAAAACCATCAGATAAAAGCCTGTCTAGGCAACCCAATCAACCAAGTCGGTTTGGTTTATCGATTTTTAAGGTCGTTGTTAGCGTTCGACTCATAATTTTTATTAAAACTGGTTAACGAAGAAAATAAATACTCCTATCGACTTATCCTTAAACCATTATATAACAATTAAGCTGATGAGTAAATTAATGCTTATGTGGGAACTTGTATATGCATAAGTACAATTATTGAACCATCAATTTTTTGTAGAGGCCACCAATTAAAGATGCATAAAAATTAATAAAAGATAAGTGTTTTCTAGTGGTCCCAACACCCGCCCCCCCCCCCCCCCCTCCTTTTGACCAACCCACATGCAAAAAAGAACTTCTAACAAAAATGGATGTACAAACTCACTCCATGTATGAGAGAACAGGCACCAAACAAAGGCAATGAGGCTTACCAACGGTATCAACAACTGTTTTTCCATTGCTAAACCTTCCGGTCGGCCCATCAGGGAAATCAATACCATATGGCAAGTAATTGGCTCGAGCCAACGACGCGATACCATTATTATTCCCATTATCGACCAAAGAATCACCAAAATGAAGTAACAAGGAACTTGAGGGTCACCATTAACCTCAAAAGTGACCTTGTTTAACACTAATACAATTGCTATTACATGCACAACTAACCACCTTTGTTGGTCACTTGCCATTTTTATAAATGCGGCAAAAGTGCACGCAAAAGCAAGATGTGTTATAAAGAGCAAAAGATAATGGGAAAAGGTGAAGTGGGTGGTGATATATGATGTACGTCAAGATCGTTGACTATATATACACACAAAAGGCCTGTGTTGTGTGTGTGATTTAGTGTGTGTTATGGTGGATAAATGAAGAAGACGACGACTTTGGTGTCTTTATGATGTTTTACAGTTGGGAAGATGGATAGGTGCATTAATTTCACGCGGACATTGCATGGGTTTCAACAGTATGCACAAATTATCGTGGTAGATCCAGTTGGTTATATATATTCGGTTATTTATCATTATGAAATAATTTGAGATCCCCAAACCGATTCGTTCATTGAAATTCTAAATCAACTCAGAAATTCAGTTCTTTTATGGAAATTTCTATTAATTCATTCTACATAATTAGAATTTTTTTTAAACATTTATGTCTACATTTTTTTAGAAGAAAAGTTTCATAGGGTAAACGTACAATCCGTTTTTCAAAAAGTTCGTGGTTCATGATACGCTTGTTTGAAGGATTTGAAAAGCTAGAATAATTCATTTGTAATAACAAGTCGGCCTTCGTAGCAATTACAATGGTGGAAATTAAAATTAAAACATTGGCCTATTTGTGGGTGAAAAAATAGGCTAAGGGAGTGGGGCCCAGTTGGCTGGTGCAAATGTTAAGCTTTTAACCAATGTTCTTTGGGTCGGATCGGACCGTCATTCGGCCAGCGGCCGATCCGATCCACTATGGTTCGTTTTGGATTATGATATTGGTATGGTTGAAAGTTGAAACTTGAAAGTTGGATCATGGATGATTGGATGTTTGTTTGACATTATTATTATTTATTAATGTATTTACTTATATAAATTACTTATATTTAATTACATATATAAATATAGTTAAATCCGGTCCAACCGGTCCGACCACCAAACCAGTAAGGCGTCCGGTTCGACGTCCGATCCGGTTCTGAAAACATTACTTTTAACAATGTTATATAATCTAGCATTTTTATTTAGAAATTTATATATTATACGAGTTAAATGATATAATATTAAATAGTTAATAATAAAAAATATTAATTATAAAATAATATTTTAAGATAATATATGATTAAAATATAAGTAATAAAATAATGATATTAGTTTTCAACTTTTGCTATTAATTTTCTTTTTGTTTTTTTTCAAAATATAAATTAAATATTTGTTTCAATATTAAACGTTTTAAAAACCTGTCATTTTTGAAAATTTCTTTATTATAATTCAGAAATTTTAATATTTACAAAAATTTTATTTTTTAAAATCATCAAATTTAAAAGATTTCATATTTTTAAAAAGTTTTATATGTAAGAAAAATACTTTATTTTATAAAAAATTATTTCTTTAAAAATAACAAATAATAAGATTTGTTTCTAATTTATTAAATAACTATTTTTAATTATAATAACGTGGTGTGAGGAAGATGTCGACCGGGAGAGAGGGGGGGAATCGGCGGCCGATGGTGGCGGTCGTGTTGTTGTCGTCCCTTGGCAGCAGCGATGGTGGGTTGTGCGGTGGTGGTGGGCGGCCGAAGGGGAAGAGGAGAGGAGAGGGAGGTGGAGAGTAAAGGTGTGTGTGTGTGTGTTTTGTGTGTGTGTTAATGGTGTGTTAATGTATATTTAAAAATGTAGGTTGCATGTGTATTTGTTCGAGAGAGATTTGGCTGACACAATTTATTCTTTTAATCATTACATCTCCACTAAGTATTATTATTATTATTATGTATATTATTATTATTTTTTTTAAAGAAATGTATCAAGCAAAATAATAAATATAATAATATGAAAGTAAATCTAAATCAGAATTTTTATAATTATTAGAACAATTATTATTTAGGTACGTTTGACGCAAAAATTGTATTTATTTAGTATATTGATATAGATATTTACCTGGGTTTTGACCGGATGTTACAGTTTGTATGTGTTTGTGTTCATGAACGCTCGTTAATGTTTATTAATGTTTGTTTGTCTTCATTTGTGTTTGTTATATTGATTTAATAAAATAGACAAACAGACAATTACAAGTTCATTACGTAATAAACGAACAAGGACAAAAAATATTTGTTTGTGAACAATCCAATCGAGCAGGGTAGAACTCAATTACAGAGGACAACACTGATATTAAAACTAGACAAAAGCAAATGCATGAAAACAACAATACTTAAACTAAGATTGGGTGGGAACAGTTAGAAGGCTACTGCCCCACCTCCTGATTTCGTGGACGACCCCCCACATTCTAAATTTCAAATGCTATCCCTCCAATTAGTCTCCCTCCAACCCGTTTCCCTCTATCCAGTAGAGAATGGGTCTGCTCCGACCCAGTTGGACCCAACAGTGGGTTCGTATCATTACATACAACATGACTTGGGCTCGTATCAGTACGTTTATCATCTTGCTAAAACTAACAATGTTGAATACGTATTTCCATCAAATAAGCCATGTTTACGTACATGGAAGAAACTACACATATAGTGTTTGTTAATGATGCAATAAGGTCAATCATTATGATTTAATTTGCTTTTACTTACTTGATTTTCAAACCATTCGGTAAACTTATCTCTAGACACTAAACTGGTCACCTTGGTGGCCCTATTTTATCGAGCTCGAGTAAGTAACAGGAAACTTCTGCATTGTTTAGAAAACATAGGTGTTTTTTTTTTTCTTTTTGAGTTTTTTAATACTCATAAGTCTTTTTTTCCCACCTTTTGATATAATCTTATTGGTGGAACGACAAATACGCCGATGAGTTGAGAGTCTCCATTCGAGAGCTAGAATGTTGTGGTGCGAAATTGCGCAACTCTCAATTATGGCATGTCTCAATTGATGCATCAATACTAGTGAAGGTTGCGAGTTCATTCTACGTGTTCCTTGCGATTAAACCCTAGACCCTTGATTTGTTTCTAAAGAAAGTCTTCCTTGTTATATTTTAAAAAGATCCCTAGACCCTTGATTTGTTTCTAAGAAAATCTTCCTTGTTATATTTTAAAAAGATGATAAACCAAAAAAAATCAAAGAAACTGCAGTGACTGTGAGATGAGACTTTTAAACTGCACAGCCTAAAAATAGAATTTGAAATAATACCATAATCGGAACCTATGTATTAGAGCATTTACAATCCATCATCCATCCTCATCTTTATAATTACATTAAAACCACTATTTTTTTCTCTCTTCTTTATAATTAAATAATATTTCCTCATACTTTTATCATTAATTTTTTTCTCTCATCACTCACAACCACTTCAAAATATTAAAAAAATTATGAGGGTTATATCGTGTTTCTTCAAATATAGAAAAACAAGGTACAACCTCCATAAATTCTTCATCTCCTTCGTTCACAACCACTTACAACCATCCCTATAATATGATTTTTTTTATTTATGAGGTCAAATTTAAAAATATATTGACTTGGAGGGTAAATAAATGTAAAAGTTGACTTCAGGGGTACCCGCCGATCACACCGGCGAGTTCTCCCTCTTAAATATCGTGCCCTGCCAAGATTCCAACACAAATTTCTTTAATATTGACTTGCTAATTTCTTTATTATAATTCAGAAATTTTAATATTTACAAAATTTTATTTTTTTAAAATCATCAAATTTAAAAGATTTCATTTTTTAAAAATTTTTATATGTTAGAAAATACTTTATTTATAAAATTTATTTGTTTAAAAATAACAAATAATAAGATTTTTTTCTAATTTATTAAATAACTATTTTTAATTATAATAGATAGATTTGATAACTATAGATTTTCTAGCATCTTGCTAAAATGTACTTTTTTGTGTTAATGAAGTTTTCCCGCCCTTAACAAAGAATATAGTTATCTTTTTTTTAATGATGGAGGGCAAAATAAGAAAGATTCAATTACAAAGGTGCTGTTTGTTTTTTCTGCAGGAAAACGTCTGCAGTCTGCGGACCACGTCTGCAGACATCTGCAGCAGAAGAGGTGGACCAAATGTCTGCAGTCTGCAAGGAAAAGACTGTTTGATTTTTAATCCTATTAACAATAATCAAACCCCATCAGATTCACAATCTCACCTTAGATTCATTCAAAGCAATCTCCTTTGATTTCTACATCACAACAACCGTGGTAGCTCAATCCACCTCCATCACTTGAAACCCTAACTACTTTCTTGAAACCCTTATAGAAGCAATCTCCCATCAGAATCTGTCACCAATCTCCTTCTTCAACAACGTCTTCAACAACCATCAGAATCACCCCTTTTGAATCACCCTTTTGAAGACGATTTCTCCCCTTTTGAATCTGTCACCATCGTCTTCAACAACCATCAGAATCCCCTTCAAACTCCCACCTTCTTATTGTTCTCTCTTCGTCGCGTTTCGACGGTGGAATCGGAGGTCGTGGCAACGGGCACTGACGGCCGGTGGCGGTGGCGATTGGGAGGAGGTCGCCGGAATGACGTTAGGGTAATGAAGCCACGAGACCATCTCGTCTTCCTGCATGAACAGATTACAGGGCGTCGTTTCGTCCTCCATCACGCCAGATCGGATCTCTCTTCCGGCGGTCGACGGCGTCGTCTCCGGCTTCTTGTTCCCGCCGGATCTCTGTGTTGTGGGGTTGTGGGGTTGTGAAGAGATGTGGAAGAGATGTGGAAGATTTGGAAGAGGTTGGAAGACTTGTGTTTAGGTCTTCTCCAAAAGAGGACGGGAAGACATTTTAAGTGAAATGTCTTCCGAAAAACAAACAGTCTGCAAGCCCAAATGTCTGCGCGTCCTCTTCTTGGTGAAGACAAAAGAGGCTGAGAAGAGCTTTTGGGGAAAAAACAAACAGCCCCAAAGTCTTTAACAGCTAGGAAGTGTAAGAATTATTAAAATGTTAACATGTTTTTTTATAATTAGATTATGTTGAGAGCAAAATTGTTAATGTTTCCTCTTCTTAGGTTTCCCTTTTTTAAACGTTCATAATTTTTACATACGATATCATTCTAAAAAAATACATGATAAAAATAATTATATTTTAATCTTTAAAATACGTATAGTATTGATAAAGGAAATTTCAATATAAACAGTTTTAAAAAACCTATCATTTTTGAAAATTCTTTATTATAACTCAGAAATTTTAATATTTAAAAAAATTTATTTTTTATTATCATCAAATTTAAAAGATTTCATATTTTAAAAAAGTTTTATATGTTAGAAAAATACTTTATTATAAAATTTATTTCTTTAAAATAACAAATAATAAGATTTTTTTTCTAATTTATTAAATAACTATTTTTAATTATAATAGATAGATTTGATAAGTATAGATTTTCTAGCATCTTGCTAAAATGTACTTTTTGGTGTTAAAGAAGTTTTTTCCGCCCGTTAACAAAAAATACACTTATCTTTTTTTTAATGATGGAGGGCACTATAAATAAAAAGATTTCAACAACAAAGTCTTTAATTGCTAGGAAGTGCAAGAATTATTAAGATGTTAACACGTATTTTGATAATCAATATTATGTTGAGGGCAAAATTTTAATGTTCCCTCTTGTTAAGTTTCCCTTTTTTAAACGTTCGTAACTTTTACGTACGACGTCATGCTAGAAAATACAACATAAAAACAATTATCTTTTAATCT
>CM044009.1:22636044-22646044 GCA_024085815.1 Flaveria linearis | reverse complement strand
GTGTTACATATACGTAACACTTCTGTGACATATACGTACCATTATCGAAGTTAACTTTTGCTTCTACATCTTTTCTTTCTCTATTTTCTTGATTACATATATGTATCACACAATGTAAGAATTATATGGATCGAAAAAGAAGATGAATATAATGAAGAACAAAGTGAAAATGCGAAGAAGATGATGATGACAAAGAACACAGTGTGAGAGATAAACACTACGATTACGTATACGTAATGGTTTTGTTACGTAGCTGAATGTAACTTTTCTTTTCCATGTATTCTTTATTGATTTCCTTGATTACACATACGTATCATGCAATATAGCAATGAATTGGATGTGAAAGAAGTATGCAGGGTAAAAAATGATTAGTTGAGGAAGATAATGGTTAATTCAAAGGATTTACTTTTATGAAAGCATTTGGGGTACGTATATATAAGGACGACGCACAAAACAAACACTAAAACATAATGAACACGATGAACATGAAGATTTGTAGTTTTATCATAATCACATGTATGATCATTGTTGCTACATATACGTAACTCTGTTGTTACGTATATGTACCACTGTTACGTGTATCTATTTACACATACGTATGGAAATGTTACATATACGTAACACACAATGTTACGCATACGTAACACAGTGTGATGCATGTATAACCAGTCATATTTTTAGTTTAATTGTTTGTTATTTTAGATAAACAATGATTATCTAATTTTTCAATCCAAAGTATAAAAATAATGTGACAACCCGAAAATTTTTCATGATTTAATAAAATTTTTATATGAAATTACAATTTATTTTTTTTATATTAATAAAAATAATGATAATAATAATAATAATAATAATGATATTATTAAAAATAATAATGTTAATAATGATAATAATAATAATAATGAAAATATTATTATTATTATTAATAATTTACAAAATTTATTAAAAGTGATTTAATAAGTCCAGGGGGTGAATTGTAATTTTTGAAAACTGTTTTATAAACCTTTAAACATAAAATAATAAATGCAGTAAAGTTGAGGGACCGAATGTGTAAATATTTTAAAAACCCAACCCATCCCCGTTACCCACTGTTCCCGTCGGTTTCTTCTCCGGCCAACCGCCGGCCGCGGCTCCGGCGAGGCCACGACACCCAAACCACTTGATTTTGACTCAAACAAATGTTCCCGACACATTTTCGTGGGTGATTCGAACACCTAACCCACTTTAATTTGAATATTAGAGTGCGATGTGCACCAAACCCACTCGACCGAAACTTTCGGCCGACCAACTCCATAATCGAGCACTAACCTAATCAATAATCGAAAGTAAACTCTCACTAACAATCTTATGACTATTTAAAACCATCCTTCGAGTTCAATTGTATCTGAAAACATACAAACATATCGTTTTAATCACCTCACCAAGCCGCGACTTGCCTCAATTCGAACACTACCTTCAGGGCTTCAAAACCTGAAATTGATAATGGGGTTTTAGTCCCAATAATCATTAGAAGCTTTCCTCGAATTTAATTCGATTTTCATCGACGTTTGTCCACTGTTTGGATTAAAGACGAACCGTGGTGTGTTCATCGGTTGCTCATCACCAATTCGTCTTCAATCAGGTAATTAAATACATGTTTACACTCGATTTGGTTGGGGAACAAAAGCCCTAACATCAATTCGATTAAAAACATCAATTTGGTGTTTAATTTGGCTTGGATTCGAGTTAGGGTTCATATCAAATTAGGGAATTTGGTTAACTGAGTTTAAATGATTTGGAAACCAAGAACCATCGCGGCCTTGTGCCTTGGTTTACTGGTTTGTGTTTGTGATTGTGAACAGGAGGTCAAGGGTTCGAACCCTGCCCTCAACAATTATTTTTTTAAAGCCTTTTGAGCCATTTTAAAAATATACAAAAATTACCAAAAATTATAAAAATAATTTTTAAAAACTTCTTCTATTTTCAAAGCCTTTAAATAATTTTCTGTAATTTATATATTTAAAAACACCTTAAAATAAATTTATAAAATAATATTATAAATAACCATTTTTATAAAAATAGACTTTAAATGATGATTTAAAGTATTAATCCATTAATTGGACACCATATTATTTTAATTATGGATAAATCATAATAATTGTGGAAATTTAATTATTTAAAAAAAAACCTAAATTATTTATGTAAATAATTATTACATGTGTTATAAATTATTATCCATATAAAATGGATAATATAAATACAAATTAGATTTTATAAATTTAAATATTTATAAAATCTTACAAAATTAAATATAAACCTACATGTTAATAACGTCTATAATTTAATTAGGATATAATGATATGTTAAAAATCATTATTAAACTAATTAAATTTTATATAAATCTTTAAATGATTTAATTATATGTTTATAACAAATCCCCGAGAACCAAACCTTAGATCAATTGAACGCCAGGTTCAAGATCTAACTTATTTAGGTTATGGATTTGTATTTGTTTGCTTATGTGAATTATAATTCCTTAGCAGGAATTTACTAGGTTGTCAACACCACACAAGGACTAAGGTGAGTTCATAACTATTCCCCTTTTTAATCATTTAAATATTTTGGGGCTGGAATACATGTTGTAATTGAAATTACAAATTATTTTTGTGTATTATGTTAAATAATAATTTGATCACATTTATGATTACATATGGTTATTATGAAAATCCTTCTCTGTAAACTGGAATATAAATAAGCAGGGATCTTTTGGATAGTACTATCGGGGAGTGACTTACCCCCACAAAGGTATGGACGTGTGATCCATATCAGATGCACAAAGATCTTGTTGTCATTTGGGATGACTGTTTCTGTAGTGAGAAGGTAGATGCGCACTTTATATAGTTTGCATTATAGTTCCATTTACAACCCATATGAGGATAAATGTAAAGGAGGATTTGCTCCCTCTGATTTGAAATTATTATGAAAATATAATATACACATGAAAAGGATATTAAACTATGGTACATGGACAAATCCTATGTATAGGATTTGTTGGGCTTGTACATAGTGGGTATGTGGGATAGCGAGTTCACCTTAATATAAAAGGGTTGCGACAGGCTATTCATATACCGGTGAGTAAATTAAACTCATACTTTTACAGTAAATCCTAATTGATGATAATTGATGATTTATCAGTATGTTTTACTTACCTATGAACTCACCAACCCTGTGTTGACACTTGATTTTACATGTATTCCAGGTATCTACTAAGAGCTTATGGACATGCACGTAGGATCATATAAGAGCTCAAGATACATATTGATTATTGATAAGAAATGATTAGACGTATTGTTAAGAAACAATATATGTTTTATTTCCGCTGCGTATAATACCTAATGCTCTGATTAATAATGGAATGGTTATCTAAAACTTATCATATAGATAACTGCATCTCATGTGTAACTACTGTGTTCGATCCTGTTTGCTTACCCCTCCGTGATAGATTCCAGACCCGGAATTTGAGGGTGGGATAGATTGGTATCAGAGCCATTGGTTATAGTGAGTTAGGAATTGCATCTAGCCTATAGCCACACACAATAGTTGCACAAAGTAAATTGCCTTAGTTAGAGATTGACTAAGATTAAGAAATTATATGCCTTATGTGATTCCTCTTATACCTTGATTCCTATCAATACACACACGAATCTTAAAACATATTCTAAGGCATTGTGTGCCTAATTCAAGTGACTTCAAACTCCAAAACTCGATTGATATTCATGGTTTTCAAATTCGTCAAAGTCTGTGTCTTACAACTTGAAACATGTAATGCTGGAAGAGCGTGATGCCTGTATCTCGGGGTGTTCTGTCTAGGCAAGGTATTCGCATATATCCAAATCAACCGATGGACCTGTTTACCTTACCTGGGAACCCTTGGGATGAGTATCTGCTTATAGGTACGCATGTCTTCAACAAAGTTGTGATTGACCCAATACTTTGATTAGTCAACGTACTCGTTTTGATTTACGAATCAAACGATTACATCTGAAACATCCCATTGCTATTATGCCAAATTCTCAATTGTCGTTTTCATGTTGAATAGCTCATATTTCCATGAAAATTCTTAATGATCTTTCAGAATGGCTTCTCGTCAAATCCGTTCACGGTCTAGAAACTCAGGCCGTAAGATTTCTGCTATTATAGCACGTGAAATTACTGTGGTCAATACACAAGTCTATAAGGCAAATGGGTCAAATTACCTTGACGTGTTCCATTGGGTAATCTATGCTACACTTGTCCTAACCTAAAGTGAGACTTGTTTTCCCTAGTACTTGCCCTGACATAGTTATACCTGAAATCCTGAAAGTATGAAGGATAGGCAGCTATCATTAGACATATTGTACTTATGTGCTTGTAGTTTACTTAAGTCCTGACCTACTTAGAGCCTTCATGGTATTTCCAATCATAATATTAATTTTATCCTTTAAGAGGCATTCCTCCACATAGCATTTCAGTAATTGAGGGACTGATTAAATGCTTAGAATGAAAGTGGACTACAGGAGATATAGAAGGGTGATGATACCTACATACATTAAGTTATTCTTTGGGATGATAATAAATTAGGATGTTGTGTAACCGGTTTAAGCATATTCTTAGTATACCGGTGATGCTATTAAAAGGGTTACTATACCTAAGGAATGAAATGCAAAAGTTAGAATTGTAATTCTAAATCATGCAATGGTAGGGTTAAGTCGTGCTCTTTATACTGACAAACTCCATGAATTGATAAAACTGATGTCGTACCTTATGACATTAGACCAAATAAAATTAAGAAGGACACTGGGAAAAATCTAGTGAGTAGTAGAATAAGCCTCTTTGATGGTTTAGATGATTTACTTTGATGCCAATGTTGAGAACCTAGCTATATTGGTTGATACGATTAAGCTAACATGTGTTAAACAGGGACATTAAGAAGGTTGGAGTTCCGACCATTACCATAAGTGTGCCCTAGGTTGATTAGGACCCCAAGATAAGTTAGAAATAGTCGGAGTTAGGAAATGACTATTACTAGAAAGTAAGAATAGTTAAATTATGGAAATAAATGTAATACATCACACGGTCATACATTTACGAATGAAGCAAGACATATTCGACAAGACCAAATATTGGTACATGCATGTACCTTATCATCGGTAGCTACACATCTATTCGATACAAGGGTTGATAATAGCTTTGATTCTTCTGGAATTATTCTTCAACTTAGCATTAACCCTAGTTGCTTAGAAATTATCTCTAGACACAGAGTGCTAGTGTCTATCATCTCTAATCGTGACGCACGATTTACATCTATCTTTTGGGATAAACTTTAGAAAGCTCTAGGTACTCGCCTAGATATGAGCACAGCCTATTCTATCACTCTAAGACTGATGGTCAAAGTGAAAGAACCATACAGACTCTTGAGGATATGCTTAGGGCTTGTGTTATTGATTTTGGAAAGAACTGGGAAGGTCATCTACCTTTGGTAGAATTCTCATATAAAATAGCTATCATTCGAGCATCAAGGCGGCACCATTCGAGGCCTTATATGGACGTAAATGTAGATCATCGCTTTGCTGGGCAGAAGTTGGAGATAGTCAACTTACTGGCCCAGAATTGATCTTTGAAATTCATGAGAAAATTGTCCAGATAAGTGAACGCATGGCTGCTGCCAGGGATCTTCAGAAAAGCTACGCTGATAAACACCGCAAGCCACTTGAATTTCAGGAAGGAGATAAAGTTTCGCTAAAGGTATCTCCCTGGAGGGGAGTTATACGCTTTGGGAAACGAGGGAAATTGAACCCTCGCTACGTGGGACCTTTTGAAATTGTCAGAAGGATTGGCCCAGTAGCCTATGAATTAAATCTACCTGCTAAATTTGGTGGCGTGCATGATGTTTTCACGTATCAAATCTAAGGAAGTGTATATCCGATGAATCACTGGTTGTGCCTTTAAAGGAACTGCAAGTATGTGAGAAACTCAGACTTGTTGAGGCACCAGTTGAAATCATGGATCGTTAAGTTAAACAACTTAGGCATTGAAAAATTCCGATTGGCAGAGTTCAGTAGAACTCCCGACGTGGTCCTGAGTTCACTTGGGAACGAGAGGACTTAATGATGCACAGGTATCCTAACCTGTTCAAGGATGTTGCCAGTACATCTTAATTTTCGGGACGAAAATTCCTCTAACAGGGGGATGATGTGACAACCCGAAAATTTTTCATGATTTAATAAAATTTTTATATGAAATTACAATTTTTTTTATATTAATAAAAATAATGATAATAATAATAATAATAATAATGATATTATTAAAAATAATAATGTTAATAATGATAATAATAATAATAATGAAAATATTATTATTATTAATAATAATTTACAAAATTTATTAAAAGTGATTTAATAAGTCCAGGGGGTGAATTGTAATTTTTGAAAACTGTTTTATAAACCTTTAAACATAAAATAATAAATGCAGTAAAGTTGAGGGACCGAATGTGTAAATATTTTAAAAACCCAACCCATCCCCGTTACCCACTGTTCCCGTCGGTTTCTTCTCCGGCCAACCGCCGGCCGCGGCTCCGGCGAGGCCACGACACCCAAACCACTTGATTTTGACTCAAACAAATGTTCCCGACACATTTTCGTGGGTGATTCGAACACCTAACCCACTTTAATTTGAATATTAGAGTGCGATGTGCACCAAACCCACTCGACCGAAACTTTCGGCCGACCAACTCCATAATCGAGCACTAACCTAATCAATAATCGAAAGTAAACTCTCACTAACAATCTTATGACTATTTAAAACCATCCTTCGAGTTCAATTGTATCTGAAAACATACAAACATATCGTTTTAATCACCTCACCAAGCCGCGACTTGCCTCAATTCGAACACTACCTTCAGGGCTTCAAAACCTGAAATTGATAATGGGGTTTTAGTCCCAATAATCATTAGAAGCTTTCCTCGAATTTAATTCGATTTTCATCGACGTTTGTCCACTGTTTGGATTAAAGACGAACCGTGGTGTGTTCATCGGTTGCTCATCACCAATTCGTCTTCAATCAGGTAATTAAATACATGTTTACACTCGATTTTGGTTGGGGAACAAAAGCCCTAACATCAATTCGATTAAAAACATCAATTTGGTGTTTAATTTGGCTTGGATTCGAGTTAGGGTTCATATCAAATTAGGGAATTTGGTTAACTGAGTTTAAATGATTTGGAAACCAAGAACCATCGCGGCCTTGTGCCTTGGTTTACTGGTTTGTGTTTGTGATTGTGAACAGGAGGTCAAGGGTTCGAACCCTGCCCTCAACAATTATTTTTTTAAAGCCTTTTGAGCCATTTTAAAAATATAAAAATTACCAAAAATTATAAAAATAATTTTTAAAAACTTCTTCTATTTTCAAAGCCTTTAAATAATTTTCTGTAATTTATATATTTAAAAACACCTTAAAATAAATTTATAAAATAATATTATAAATAACCATTTTTATAAAAATAGACTTTAAATGATGATTTAAAGTATTAATCCATTAATTGGACACCATATTATTTTTATTATGGATAAATCATAATAATTGTGGAAATTTAATTATTTAAAAAAAAACCTAAATTATTTATGTAAATAATTATTACATGTGTTATAAATTATTATCCATATAAAATGGATAATATAAATAGAAATTAGATTTTATAAATTTAAATATTTATAAAATCTTACAAAATTAAATATAAACCTACATGTTAAATAACGTCTATAATTTAATTAGGATATAATGATATGTTAAAAATCATTATTAAACTAATTAAATTTTATATAAATCTTTAAATGATTTAATTATATGTTTATAACAAATCCCCGAGAACCAAACCTTAGATCAATTGAACGCCAGGTTCAAGATCTAACTTATTTAGGTTATGGATTTGTATTTGTTTGCTTATGTGAATTATAATTCCTTAGCAGGAATTTACTAGGTTGTCAACACCACACAAGGACTAAGGTGAGTTCATAACTATTCCCCTTTTTAATCATTTAAATATTTTGGGGCTGGAATACATGTTGTAATTGAAATTACAAATTATTTTTGTGTATTATGTTAAATAATAATTTGATCACATTTATGATTACATATGGTTATTATGAAAATCCTTCTCTGTAAACTGGAATATAAATAAGCAGGGATCTTTTGGATAGTACTATCGGGGAGTGACTTACCCCCACAAAGGTATGGACGTGTGATCCATATCAGATGCACAAAGATCTTGTTGTCATTTGGGATGACTGTTTCTGTAGTGAGAAGGCAGATGCGCACTTTATATAGTTTGCATTATAGTTCCATTTACAACCCATATGAGGATAAATGTAAAGGAGGATTTGCTCCCTCTGATTTGAAATTATTATGAAAATATAATATACACATGAAAAGGATATTAAACTATGGTACATGGACAAATCCTATGTATAGGATTTGTTGGGCTTGTACATAGTGGGTATGTGGGATAGCGAGTTCACCTTAATATAAAAGGGTTCCGACAGGCTATTCATATACCGGTGAGTAAATTAAACTCACACTTTTACAGTAAATCCTAATTGATGATAATTGATGATTTATCAGTATGTTTTACTTACCTATGAACTCACCAACCCTGTGTTGACACTTGATTTTACATGTATTCCAGGTATCTACTAAGAGCTTATGGACATGCACGTAGGATCATATAAGAGCTCAAGATACATATTGATTATTGATAAGAAATGATTAGACGTATTGTTAAGAAACAATATATGTTTTATTTCCGCTGCGTATAATACCTAATGCTCTGATTAATAATGGAATGGTTATCTAAAACTTATCATATAGATAACTGCATCTCATGTGTAACTACTGTGTTCGATCCTGTTTGCTCACCCCTCCGTGATAGATTCCAGACCCGGAATTTGAGGGTGTGACAGATTGGTATCAGAGCCATTGGTTATAGTGAGTTAGGAATTGCATCTAGCCTATAGCCATACACAATAGTTGCACAAAGTAAATTGCCTTAGTTAGAGATTGACTAAGATTAAGAAATTATATGCCTTATGTGATTCCTCTTATACCTTGATTCCTATCAATACACACATGAATCTTAAAACATATTCTAAGGCATTGTGTGCCTAATTCAAGTGACTTCAAACTCCAAAACTCGATTGATATTCATGGTTTTCAAATTCGTCAAAGTCTGTGTCTTACAACTTGAAACATGTAATGCTGGAAGAGCGTGATGCCTGTATCTCGGGGTGTTCTGTCTAGGCAAGGTATTCGCATATATCCAAATCAACCGATGGACCTGTTTACCTTACCTGGGAACCCTTGGGATGAGTATCTGCTTATAGGTACGCATGTCTTCAACAAAGTTGTGATTGACCCAATACTTTGATTAGTCAACGTACTCGTTTTGATTTACGAATCAAACGATTACATCTGAAACATCCCATTGCTATTATGCCAAATTCTCGATTGTCGTTTTCATGTTGAATAGCTCATATTTCCATGAAAATTCTTAATGATCTTTCAGAATGGCTTCTCGTCAAATCCGTTCACGGTCTAGAAACTCAGGCCGTAAGATTTCTGCTATTATAGCACGTGAAATTACTGTGGTCAATACACAAGTCTATAAGGCAAATGGGTCAAATTACCTTGACGTGTTCCATTGGGTAATCTATGCTACACTTGTCCTAACCTAAAGTGAGACTTGTTTTCCCTAGTACTTGCCCTGACATAGTTATACCTGAAATCCTGAAAGTATGAAGGATAGGCAGCTATCATTAGACATATTGTACTTATGTGCTTGTAGTTTACTTAAGTCCTGACCTACTTAGAGCCTTCATGGTATTTCCAATCATAATATTAATTTTATCCTTTAAGAGGCATTCCTCCACTTAGCATTTCAGTAATTGAGGGACTGATTAAATGCTTAGAATGAAAGTGGACTACAGGAGAT